>JACEGR010005969.1:0-66451 GCA_014170235.1 Listronotus bonariensis | reverse complement strand
GTAACAGTTAGTTTTTAGCATTGCATTTACATTTAATATCTTAAAATATTTACCTTGATTCACTCAGTACTCCTTGTTTTATGGATATTTTATAGTAAAAACTACAGTTTGTTTATATTTAGACGATTTATTATTTCTTCGCTACATTTAGGTTAGACTAAATTCTATACTTTTAATTGTAATCCATCCTTTATTGCTCCAGGCATCAAACTTCATAATTTACCACTATAGTTTCTTTCTCTTGCACTCCTGGTATCTAGAAAAAACAAAATTTCTTAAGCTACATATCAATGCTTGAATTTGCATCTTTACGCATAAAATTTTAGTTCATTTGTCTCAATTTGCAAACTTCCAAGATTTTATTACACTTGTCTTATGCTGTGCATGCGATTTTTTATTAAATTATATCATTAGCCTACCTTGGAAACCGTTACTTCTTCACTAATAGCGAAGCATGAGCACGTAATACATTTTTGGGTGATTTCTTCGATATCCTTGGATTGTGGATACCTCAGTGATTTTTTCTTGGTGTTAGGCTTTCAGCAGCTGGCGTATTTATCTAAAATTAAATCTCTGTAGTAGTTTGTTATGCCATAAAAGAATATTCGCTTATCTTATGGGTATTGTTTACATTGTTTACCTGCCTATATCTCCTTTATTTTACCATTTTTGACATATTTAACGAGTTCACCAGGGAGAGTAGAGTTTCCTTCTGGCCTGCAGAGACACTTTCTAGGAAAGTTTGTTGTATTTTCTTTTGATTTTAGGCAATTTTATTGTTTCGGCCTATTTGACGTTTCCGGCATGCTTCTGTTTTCTAACCTGAATAATAGTGATAAATGTTCGTAGGTCGGTGTTTTAATATTCTTGTGTTCGGTCCGCTTTAGGTGATTAATGATTTCTTGCAGGGTTCTAATAATTATCTCCGATTGCTTTTCTTATTAATTAAACCTTATTTGGTCTTAATTGTGTAAACATTAGTTTGACAGTTTGACATTTTGGTCTGTCGTTTAGATAAAGTCTTGGTACGTCATGGTACTTCTTACAGTGTTGCCAAACTTTGGGGGAGGAAATTCCTGGAATTTTGGTGGGAATAAGACCTTTTTAACCCACAGAAGACATGCGTGATTCTATGCGCAACCTCTTCTTGTCCAAAACGAAGGGACGCCATTTTTCCGTTACTTTTACGTCGAACTTTGAGCAACGAACAAGCTACTTTTCAGCTAAAGACTTTGGTGTCATCTTTTTGGATTTGTGCTGGAAGTAACGAAAATATCTTCCCCAATTTACGTAGTTTTCATTTTTGTGAATATTTTTGAGTTTTATTTAGCCAGTTAGGCTGTATTGGGGAAGAAAATCTGCATTGTCAGGATTTACAGTTCGAATTTGCTCAAGGCACGTGTGAGTGACGAAATACCCCATTCCATCTTGGGTAAGTCTTGTTAGTTCCAATGTTTTACACATTTTATTTGCTAATTAATACATCATAAATGTGTTTATTCAGTTTTTTTGTGTTAAATACGAGATTTGGGGTTTCTTACCGGTATTTTTAATTAGTTTTATATGTAATTTCTTTTGTTTCATTGGGAAAGTTCAGCTTTGGGGTTTCAATACCTTTATTTAATCACTTATAATTAATTAATTTGCTGATTAGCTAATTTTTGGCCTAATTTTATTAATAATTGGTCGTTTTTATTGAAAAAAAACCTAAGTAATTATTATTATTTTTTTTTAAATTAATTAACCTTAGATTTTTAATTGATTAGGTTTAACTTTTTAATTAATTAACTTTATACTTATAATTGATTGCCAATGGATGGCGTTTGTTCCAATAGATTACTTAAAACTACTTTACCCAATTTTCTGCGGTAAATTTATTTATTTTTATAATTTTAATAATAAATTGTTGAGTACAAAATTAACTTTATTCTATTTTTTTTTATCTGTAAATTTAATTATACAGTATGGGTTTTTTTTAAGAGGGATTTTTCTCAGGGAAATCATCAAGCCGCTTTAATTTAATCTTTCTCTTATTGGGTTTTAATTTGTACTGAATTTCGTAGGGTTTTTTTGGACGGGTTTGACAAACCACCCGATTTAATGAAAGTTTTTTTGGACCGGTTTGACAATTCACCCGACTTAATGAAGGTTTTTGGACGCAATTAATAATCCATCTGATTTACTGGAAGTTTTTGGACGGTTCAATTGGTTTGGATTGGTTTCTTTGGCTGGACATTAACTTAATTTAATTGCTGATTGTGGCTACATCAATTAGAGATCAACCCACTTCTCACCGATAACCAGGTCAATACTTCGGGCCATCGCTGCTTGTGACGACCTAGCTGTTCCAATCCTCTTATTTTTGGACACCATATTCATCTGGTGAAACAGGCAACGTAAAATTTACTAACAACACTAATTGATACCCCTTGATAACCATTTATAACCTTTTATTTTTTGAATAATTGTATTTATTAACTTATTGCTATTATTTTTTTAAATTTATAAAAAAAAACCTTAATGCTTCTGCTAATGGATTAGTTGATGGTCTTAATCTTTTAATTACCCTTGGTTGGCCTTACCTAATTTAACTTATTGTTATTGGTCTGTCTTTACTATCACCGGTTAATTACATTAGTAAAAGCTTAAGGTTGTTCTCTGCGGCATTGAAATTTTTTTTGTTGGTTAATATTAAAATTAATTTCGTATTCTTTTTTAATCCTGATTGTTAAAAGGTGCACCTTATTCACATTATTATTATAATTTTGTTTTGTTTGGGTAAGCAAAGCAATTTCGTTCTTTATAAATTTTATATAGGCATTCTATGAATATAATTAGCTTTTTTTATCAATAACCTTATTTTTATTTCGTATTAAAACAAAAAAAAATATGTAACAATCTTTCCTTGAATTTACATCATTTTATATTACTTTTTTTAATTATGGTATATTGAGTTGGTTGTTAAGAACACATATCTAAGACTGTTATCTACAATCATTAGTAATAAATTAGTTTATTTATTTATAGTAAATTATTGTTTCATTTGGCTTACCTAATGTCTCCTACAGCATACTAATTATTTAAATTATTTACATTTTTTTTTTTTTTTTTGAAGTAAAGCTGAACGTGGGTTCCCAATTCTATCTTGGAAGGTCTCTGCTAGACCTGGCACCAAAAGCAGTGGCGCCCAGATAAACCCCCCTACTCTCCGGCATTTGAGTTAGGGCATTTTGCACGCGCAAGTTGCTATTCACCTTCAGCTTTGCTGTATATTTTAATTTATAGCTTATTTCTTTTCATTATGTTTTCTTTTAAATTATTATTTGTTAATTCAATTTACAAGCCAACCAACGGCTAAATAAAGTTGGAAAGTTTTATTCTTTTATAAAACTTTTGGGCTAAGAAAACGCGTGGCAAATTTGGCGCCCAACGTGGGGCCTAAACAAACAAAGATATAGGAGATTTATAACAAGCATTAGGTAAAGCCAAATATAAATTTTGCATGGTACTAACTTACTAACTTAACGTATTAACCTTATTGCCTATATTATTGCTTTAACCTTATCTATTTTGATTATTTCTGAAATTTTTATATCCGTTACCTCTTTTATTCTGTCTTTGCCGTATCATTTTTAATTAATTAACTTTGCATTTTGACTTTGACTTTAGGGTGTTGATTTTTAATTCGCTGCTTTTATTTAGGTATCTACCTCGCCGTTCGTTCAAAATTTGTACTCGACTTACTGTGTTTAATGAATTATTTGTTTTGACACCGTGGTTAATATTTTTGATATTTTTGCTCTGAATATCCCTGTTTGTTGATAATTTTGACTATTTATTATTATTTTGAACTTATTTAGTTTTTACATACCGTATATTTAGCCTTTTATTACTGTTTATTCATTTACTACGCGAAAAAAATGGATTATGCGATGAAGATTAATTACCTTGAAAAGGACATGCTTATGTATGAACTTAAAATTCGTGGAATACCAACAGACGATTCTCAAACCGTAGACAGCATGAGGGCATCATTGCGTCCCTTACTCAAGTTGGAAAAGAAGAATAAATCTTTGAGTTATCCAGCCTATAATTTAGAATTCGATACGGAAATGAAGTATGTTCAGGATACCCTAAGAAAGATTGTATCTTCGCTGGGATCTGTACGTGGTGCAAGTGCCAAGAATAAGTTTGAAAGGTCACAATCGCGCCTTGTTCATCTTTTAAATAGAACTGACCGTATTCCAATAGTGGGATTGACACCTGAAAAAGTGGATGAGCGCGCTAAATTGTTGGTAGAAATTCTTACAGCCCTTGATAATTTGGAAAAAGTTTCAAGACAAGATCCTAACTTAAGTCAAATGTTAGATGCTGCGCGATCAGAAGACTCAGACTCAGACGCTTCTTCCGTAACAAGTAGATATACTACCAGACCTAATGTTTCTACTCCTCACACAGCACCAGCTCCTTATGTTAAATCAGCCCGGATTGATAAATGGGGTGTTAAGTTCACTGGAGATCAGAAGAGCCTGTCGGTGCACAGTTTTCTGGAACGAGTTACAGAACTAAGGATTGCTCGCAATGTATCTGAACGCGAACTTTATGATTCAGCCATAGATCTTTTTGCTGGAAAAGCGCTAAACTGGTATCGCTCAAATCGTGATAGATTCTCTGACTGGCAAGGTCTTTCTGAACTTCTTTGTAGTCATTTTGAACCTCCTGATTACCGTGCTAGGTTATTCAAGGAAATATTAGAGCGAACTCAAGATCCTTCCGAAAGTATAGTGGACTATCTGTCTAGTATGCAAGCTCTATGTCGTCGTTATGGTTCTTTAACGCCGGAAGTTATTTTAGACATTGTCTCGAGAAACTTAGCGCCGTTTTACACAACACAATTACCTGTGGTTAATTCATTGGAAGAACTGGAAAAAGAATGTTTGAAGCTTGAAGCCAAGAAGTATCGAGCTGACCATTATGTTCCACCCTCGAGGAAAAGACTCGGATTCGTGGAACCAGACTTTGCTTTTGTTTCCGATTTAGCCGAAGCACTTCCTGAAAGTTCATCGTCAGGGAATATTGAAGAAATCAGACATACTACCACTTCTGGAAGAATTCAGCGTCAGATTACCTGTTGGAATTGTCAGAAAACGGGACATTTTAACAGAGATTGTAAAAGTCCTAGAAGAACTCATTGTTATCGATGTGGAACACCTAACGTAACCGTCAGAAATTGCCCTAAATGCTCGAGTGCGGGAAACGCGCATCGGGGGAGTCAATAGATGGTCGTGAGACATCTCCCAATAATCTTCAGTCGACCAATAACCCATCAGGATTTCCAGCCACGATGCTACTAGATTTTATCATAGGTCACGCACACGGCGATCAACGTCCGTACTTAGAGGTAACAGTTTCTGGTACTCCCATTCTCGGTTTATTGGATTCTGGAGCCACTCGAACCATTGTTGGTCTACCTGGATACGAGATATTGCAGCGTTTAGGATTACCACTTTTGAGTACAAAAACAACATGTACAGTAGCCAATGGACAGAGCTGCTTAAGTATTGGTTATTTGCAGGTTCCTTTTTGTTTAATGGGAAAAACTCGAATGATTGACGTGTTGGTGCTACCGGAACTTTCTCATAAGCTTATTTTAGGCATTGATTTTTGGAAAAGCATGGAAATTGTCCCGGATTTGAATCAGGATATTTGGCATTTTGCTGAAGACTCAGATCAAACTCAAATCTTTAGCATCCGTGACGAAAACACTCTTAGTGACGAACAGCGTGAAGCTCTAAATAGTTTGGTGCAAGAAAAACTTTCTTTGATGGGCTCAGGCCTCGGATGTTGTAACGTGGCTGAACACGTGATCGAAGTGGAACCTGGTACTAAACCTATCAAGCAAAGATACTATCCCGTATCTCCTTTCAAGCAGAAGATCATCGACGAGGAGTTAGAGAAAATGTTGGAGTTAGGAGTTATTGAACCCTCCAAGAGTGCTTGGTCTAGTCCAGTCTGCCTATCTCGTAAAAAGATGGTTCCTACAGATTTTGCTGCGATTTTCGTTTACTGAACGCCGTAACGAAGAAGGACGCCTATCCCCTTCCTTATATTTCTGCTATTCTAGATCGCTTGAGAGACGCTAAATACCTTAGCTCGTTAGATATTAAATCGGCATTTTGGACTGTCCCAGTAAGTGAATCATCTCGCGAATATACAGCTTTTACTGTCCCTGGAAGAGGACTATATCAATTTCGGCGAATGCCATTTGGTTTATCTAATTCTCCAGCCACTTGGCAACGTATTGTGGATACTGTTCTTGGAGCGGATCTGGAACCGTATGTGATGGTTTATCTGGACGATATAATCCTTATTTCGCAAGACTTTGATGAACACTTACGTCTGTTGGGCCTAGTATTTGACAGATTACACCAAGCCGGACTAGTAGTTTCCAGTGATAAATGTCAGTTTTGTAGACCTGAACTGAAATATTTAGGCTATGTAGTCGATCGACAAGGTCTTCGCCCAGACGCTGAAAAGGTAGAAGCAATTGTAAAAATTCCTCCACCACGTAACGTGCAAGAAATTCGTAGATTTATAGGTACAGCATCATGGTATCGACGTTTTGTTCCAAACTTCTCTTCCACTTTAGCTCCTTTGACTAGTCTTACCAAGAAAAATGTTAAATGGGTGTGGTCCACAGAATGTGACAATGCTTTCAGGTCAATTAAGGAATCTCTTATATCGGCACCAATTTTAACCTGCCCCGACTTTGATCGACCTTTTGTCTTACAGACAGATGCTAGCTCGTTTGGATTAGGCGCTGTGCTATCACAAACGTTTGATGATGGCGAAAAAGTGATTTGCTTTTTATCACGTTCACTTACGAAGCAAGAAATGAAACTAACAGTCACTGAAAAAGAGTGCCTAGCCGTAATCTGGAGTGTGGAGAAATTACGACACTACTTAGAAGGAGTCCACTTTACCGTTATAACGGATCACCATTCTTTATTGTGGCTAAATAGATTAAAGGATCCACAAGGTCGTTTAGCACGATGGGCACTGCGACTTCAGCCCTATGACTTTACTCTTGTCCACCGAGCTGGAAAAGAAAACATTGTAGCAGATTTTCTAAGCCGTTCCGTTCCAGTTTCAGTAGATGCAGTTGACACCAATACCGTTTATGACAATTCGCTATCCTCTACGTCTGATAAATGGTATAATAGTATGTTTACCAGACTCGAACAACGACCAGATAAATTTCCGTCTTGGCGTTTAGAAAACAATCTTTTATATAAGTACGTAAAAACCACTTATCCGGAACTTTCAACTCCATCTAGTTCTTGGAAAATAGTCGTCCCTAAAGATAAAAGGATTGACATATTAAAACGATGCCACGACGTCCCCGCTGCAGGTCATGTTGGTGTATTTAAGACATACTGGAAGGTGTGCCAGCGTTACTATTGGCCAAAAATGAGGTGTGACATAACCAAATACGTTAAAGGTTGCAAAGTTTGTGCTCAGAATAAAGTAGAACAAAAACCTCCTGCTGGTTTGATGGGTGATCGTCCGGTTATTAACCAGCCTTGGCAGTGTATTAGCCTGGACTACATAGGACCTTTCCCTCGTTCTAAATCTGGTAATTGTTACGTTCTAGTCGTCAATGATTATTTTACTAAATATACCGCATTATTTCCATCCCGCTCAGCTACTGCTAAATCTTTATGTAAACAGGTCGAAGAAGGTATTTTCTTGTTATATGGCTCTCCTCAATATTTAATGTGCGATAATGGCGTACAGATGAAATCTAAAGAATTTCAAGAGCTCTGCAGGCGTTATAAAACTAAAATATTCTACACAGCTTCCTACTATCCTCGAGCTGACCCAACTGAGCGTGCCAACAGAGTTGTCAAGACTATGCTACGTTCTTACATTAAAAATGAAAATCACCGCACTTGGGACGAAAATTTAGCTGCCATCGGTTGCGCTATGCGTACTTCTCGCCATGAAACTACTGGTTTTACTCCCTACTTCCTTAATTTTGGACGAGAGCATAAATTGTACGGACAGGACTTTGCTGAAGAGGTCCCCAATATCAATTTAGATCCAGAAGACTTTGTCAAGAAAAGACAATCTGGTTTCAAGAAACTCTATGAGGAGGTGCAACGTAAGATTAGTTCTTCTCGGGCTAAAAATCAACAAAGGTACAACCTACGCAGACGACCAGTCGAGTACGTTCCAGGTCAGAAGGTTTGGCGGAAAAATAAAACCCTTTCAGACGCCGTAAACTATTACAGTGCTAAATTGGCTCCTGCCTATGTAGGACCTTTCACAATTAAGAGAAAAACCGGAACCTGTACCTATGAGCTTCAAGATCAAAAAGGTCAATACAAGGGTGTCTGGCATGTCCAAGATCTTAAATCGTATAATCCATCGTACAGCAATGCGAGTTCTGACGCTGAATAAGTTTTTTTCTTTTTCTATTTTTGAATTACCAAAGTACTTTCTAAATGTTCATTTATCTTTAATATGTATTTATTTATAGCTTTCTTTCATTAAATTAAAGGTCTATACCTTTCTTCTTTTTTTTTTATGCCCTGCAGAGGTGGGCAGTCATTGAGTTGGGGTATCGAGCATGGCGCGAAACTTGTTCGGTGTCTCTAGCTCACTGATGGTTAGAATTATCCTGCACTGGGAACTAGTGACGGTAAAAGTCCGTCAAACGCTGGGGTAGCGTCAGCCTTCAGCTACGCTACTTCGATTTTTAAATTGGGCTTAATTATTCCTTATGAATTGTTTTTTTTTGTTATTATGTACCTTTGAACGTTAACCTCCTGTTTGTGACCTAGGAATTACGTTTAGTTTTTTTATTTCGTGTACCTTAGATTTACTTTATATGATTTTTATCTTTATATACGTTAGCGTCACTTTCATCGTATAACTTTAACTTTAGTAATTTTTGTTACTTAAACGATTTATTGTTATGTTAGGGTTTATGGGATTTTCAGAGCAAAAATATCTTTTAGGGCAATCTCTTAATTATTTTTTTTTGTTGTTGCATGGTGTTGGTGCCACCATTCGGCACACAGTATAAACTAGTTCATTATTTTTTTTTCTCAGTACTTCCTGGTACTTTTTATAGTTTTGCTTCTGTGCGACATAACGCTGAGGATTATTTTGCTTTTTCTTATCTTTTTATTACATTGTTATTCTAATTTCGAAAATGATTAATATTCTCCTGGCGATTGTTTGCGTTTTCCTTTGGGTGTATGATATGGTATCTATCGGGATTCGGAGTGAGGTTAAGGAACGAGGTCCACCAAGTCTTTATTGGTTACGACGCAACCTTAACTGAAATCGGTTCTGATCAGCCAATCGATCTGACATAGTACTTGGCATAGATTTCACACCACTTCGATTCTTCAGGCTGAACCATCGGTTGCTCAAGGACTCCGTAACTGGTCGCTACTGGGATTCTTTCAATATTAGACTTTATTTTCTTGCCTTAATTATTGGTCTAGTTATCTTTAATACATTGCATATCATTTTGTTATTCATAGAATACTGCCTTTAATACATACCTATTTTTATTTCCGAATAACCCAGGTTGGCTTTCCCTTAGCTTTAATTAGTTAGTTTAATTGTAGCTTATCGTGTGAAATATCTTTCTTATCTTACCTTACCTTATCTTTATCTTATGATTTACTTTGAGTCCTATTGGGGATTCCATTTTTTTTTGATAGTTTCTTTATCTGCTAGTTTAACTCTTTACATTTTTGAAACCCGATTAGCAACGACCAATTTCTAGGTATCTTCCCTTGAAAGCTTACAGAGTAGAGTACTCCTGCACCTTCATGAGTCTAGGTTTCCTATTTTTCTTTACCGTTGAGTGTGTGCATGATCGTCGTAAAACTTCATGGAAGTTTTCCTCCTTCCGAAGGAGAGGGGAGTTGTAACAGTTAGTTTTTAGCATTGCATTTACATTTAATATCTTAAAATATTTACCTTGATTCACTCAGTACTCCTTGTTTTATGGATATTTTATAGTAAAAACTACAGTTTGTTTATATTTAGACGATTTATTATTTCTTCGCTACATTTAGGTTAGACTAAATTCTATACTTTTAATTGTAATCCATCCTTTATTGCTCCAGGCATCAAACTTCATAATTTACCACTATAGTTTCTTTCTCTTGCACTCCTGGTATCTAGAAAAAACAAAATTTCTTAAGCTACATATCAATGCTTGAATGTGCATCTTTACGCATAAAATTTTAGTTCATTTGTCTCAATTTGCAAACTTCCAAGATTTTATTACACTTGTCTTATGCTGTGCATGCGATTTTTTATTAAATTATCATTAGCCTACCTTGGAAACCGTTACTTCTTCACTAATAGCGAAGCATGAGCACGTAATACATTTTTGGGTGATTTCTTCGATATCCTTGGATTGTGGATACCTCAGTGATTTTTTCTTGGTGTTAGGCTTTCAGCAGCTGGCGTATTTATCTAAAATTAAATCTCTGTAGTAGTTTGTTATGCCATAAAAGAATATTCGCTTATCTTATGGGTATTGTTTACATTGTTTACCTGCCTATATCTCCTTTATTTTACCATTTTTGACATATTTAACGAGTTCACCAGGGAGAGTAGAGTTTCCTTCTGGCCTGCAGAGACACTTTCTAGGAAAGTTTGTTGTATTTTCTTTTGATTTTAGGCAATTTTATTGTTTCGGCCTATTTGACGTTTCCGGCATGCTTCTGTTTTCTAACCTGAATAATAATGTGTAAATGTTCGTAGGTCGGTGTTTTAATATTCTTGTGTTCGGTCCGCTTTAGGTGATTAATGATTTCTTGCAGGGTTCTAATAATTATCTCCGATTGCTTTTCTTATTAATTAAACCTTATTTGGTCTTAATTGTGTAAACATTAGTTTGACAGTTTGACATTTTGGTCTGTCGTTTAGATAAAGTCTTGGTACGTCATGGTACTTCTTACAGTGTTGCCAAACTTTGGGGGAGGAAATTCCTGGAATTTTGGTGGGAATAAGACCTTTTTAACCCACAGAAGACATGCGTGATTCTATGCGCAACCTCTTCTTGTCCAAAACGAAGGGACGCCATTTTTCCGTTACTTTTACGTCGAACTTTGAGCAACGAACAAGCTACTTTTCAGCTAAAGACTTTGGTGTCATCTTTTTGGATTTGTGCTGGAAGTAACGAAAATATCTTCCCCAATTTACGTAGTTTTCATTTTTGTGAATATTTTTGAGTTTTATTTAGCCAGTTAGGCTGTATTGGGGAAGAAAATCTGCATTGTCAGGATTTACAGTTCGAATTTGCTCAAGGCACGTGTGAGTGACGAAATACCCCATTCCATCTTGGGTAAGTCTTGTTAGTTCCAATGTTTTACACATTTTATTTGCTAATTAATACATCATAAATGTGTTTATTCAGTTTTTTTGTGTTAAATACGAGATTTGGGGTTTCTTACCGGTATTTTTAATTAGTTTTATATGTAATTTCTTTTGTTTCATTGGGAAAGTTCAGCTTTGGGGTTTCAATACCTTTATTTAATCACTTATAATTAATTAATTTGCTGATTAGCTAATTTTTGGCCTAATTTTATTAATAATTGGTCGTTTTTATTGAAAAAAAACCTAAGTAATTATTATTATTTTTTTTTAAATTAATTAACCTTAGATTTTTAATTGATTAGGTTTAACTTTTTAATTAATTAACTTTATACTTATAATTGATTGCCAATGGATGGCGTTTGTTCCAATAGATTACTTAAAACTACTTTACCCAATTTTCTGCGGTAAATTTATTTATTTTTATAATTTTAATAATAAATTATTGAGTACAAAATTAACTTTATTCTATTTTTTTTTATCTGTAAATTTAATTATACAGTATGGGTTTTTTTTAAGAGGGATTTTTCTCAGGGAAATCATCAAGCCGCTTTAATTTAATCTTTCTCTTATTGGGTTTTAATTTGTACTGAATTTCGTAGGGTTTTTTTTTGGACGGGTTTGACAAACCACCCGATTTAATGAAAGTTTTTTTGGACCGGTTTGACAATTCACCCGACTTAATGAAGGTTTTTGGACGCAATTAATAATCCATCTGATTTACTGGAAGTTTTTGGACGGTTCAATTGGTTTGGATTGGTTTCTTTGGCTGGACATTAACTTAATTTAATTGCTGATTGTGGCTACATCAATTAGAGATCAACCCACTTCTCACCGATAACCAGGTCAATACTTCGGGCCATCGCTGCTTGTGACGACCTAGCTGTTCCAATCCTCTTATTTTTGGACACCATATTCATCTGGTGAAACAGGCAACGTAAAATTTACTAACAACACTAATTGATACCCCTTGATAACCATTTATAACCTTTTATTTTTTGAATAATTGTATTTATTAACTTATTGCTATTATTCTTTTAAATTTATAAAAAAAAACTTTAATGCTTCTGCTAATGGATTAGTTGATGGTCTTAATCTTTTAATTACCCTTGGTTGGCCTTACCTAATTTAACTTATTATTATTGGTCTGTCTTTATTATCACCGGTTAATTACATTAGTAAAAGCTTAAGGTTGTTCTCTGCGGCATTTAAATTTTTTTTTGTTGGTTAATATTAAAATTAATTTCGTATTCTTTTTTAACCCTGATTGTTAAAAGGTGCACCTTATTCACATTATTATTATAATTTTGTTTTGTTTGGGTAAGCAAAGCAATTTCGTTCTTTATAAATTTTATATAGGCATTCTATGAATATAATTAGCTTTTTTTATCAATAACCTTATTTTTATTTCGTATTAAAACAAAAAAAAATATGTAACAATCTTTCCTTGAATTTACATCATTTTATATTACTTTTTTTTTAATTATGGTATATTGAGTTGGTTGTTAAGAACACATATCTAAGACTGTTATCTACAATCATTAGTAATAAATTAGTTTATTTATTTATAGTAAATTATTGTTTCATTTGGCTTACCTAATGTCTCCTACAGCATACTAATTATTTAAATTATTTACATTTTTTTTTTTTTTTTTTTTTGAAGTAAAGCTGAACGTGGGTTCCCAATTCTATCTTGGAAGGTCTCTGCTAGACCTGGCACCAAAAGCAGTGGCGCCCAGATAAACCCCCCTACTCTCCGGCATTTGAGTTAGGGCATTTTGCACGCGCAAGTTGCTATTCACCTTCAGCTTTGCTGTATATTTTAATTTATAGCTTATTCTCTTCATTATGTTTTCTTTTTAAATTATTATTTGTTAATTCAATTTATAGAGTTGTTTGTAAAATGGGATTTAAATACCGCAAAATAGACAAAAGACAAGTAGTAATGGAATCGCACAGATTACGCACTTGGAGATTTAATTACCTTCAAGAAATTAAAAGATATAGGTTAGAAAACAGATCCATAATTTACCTTGATGAAACATGGTTCGATACACACGACACAGTATCCAAAGGATGGGTGGATTCCAGTCAAAACTGTCAGACGAAAGCACCTTCAAATAAAGGAAAACGTATTACCATAATACACGCTGGTTCAGAAGACGGATTTGTCCCAAACTGCTTGCTGTTATCTGCAAAGAATATTAATGATTCTAGCTTGGATTATCACGAGGATACAAGCGCAGAACTTTTTGAAAACTGGTTTCAAAATTATCTTTTAAAAATATTCCAAACAACAGTGTTATTGTCATGGATAACGCAAGCTACCACAGCCGTCTGCTACACAAAGCACCAGCTTCATCAAGTTCAAAAACTGAAATCCAGGAATATTTGTTAGAAAATGATATTTATTTTGAATTCAGTTACAAAAAGCGCAACTTTTGGAAGTCCTAAATTCATATGCAATTAAAAAACAATATGTATGTGACAATTTGGCTGAACAGGCTGGGCATACTGTCTTACGTCTTCCTCCGTATCACTGTATGTTTAACCCCATAGAACATTTGTGGAACCAAGTAAAATCAAAGATTAGAGCAGAAAATGTTACACCTACTTTAAGTCCCAGTGTTATAAATTTGATAAAAAATGTAATTACTAATATACCAGTTGAGAGCTGGAAAAATTCAGTACAGCACATTATACAAATTGAGGACTCTTACATTTCTGTACAAAACAACATAAATCGTATTGTAATTAATCTCAACGATGACTCTGATAGTGAAACCGAATTAGATTTAGATATTTAGATAAAAATGTAATTACGTATAGATAATATAGTTATAAATTTATTTTATTAAACTTTGCATATATTTAATTTCTTAATGTAATTTTAAGATTATACCTACTAAAATAAACAATAAATTATAAATCTTTATATTATTAGAGTCCGTCCCTGATGTTCTGCCCTTTAATACCTACTGATCCGCTGTTTTATTCTTGTCGGCAGGTATATTGGAGTACTGCCGTCACAAGCCAAAGCGTAATACTTTGAGATACACTATACGTGTTGATACATCAAATAACCGAGTTCAACTTTGTATATAAACAAAAAGTTACCCAAGAATGGGATCAAAAGAAGAAATCAGAAAAAAATTAGAAAGAATCTTAAGAGTTAAGTAGTAATAGTGAAGTTAAGTCAAGTTTAGTTTAGCCCGTACGGGCAATTTCTAGATTACTCTCTTAATAATAAAAGCATTAAACAAGGTGGGTTGCGTAGAACTGAAAAACAAACACTGACAAATTAATTATTTAAAGAGAACACAATTTTGAAAAGGAGATAGTAAGATAGTAGAATAAGTGAGATAGTACAAGTAGTAGGGTAGTGGAGGTGGAGTCAAGTAAAAGTTAAAGTTTTAGTTAAGCCTCCGTACGAGCTACCCCCTAGTGGGGGGTATGCCTGTACTAAGTTAAAGTTAGTTCATTTAAAATTACAAAGATGGTTTTTGGTCCACCGGTCTGATGGTCCAAGAAGATAGTTCCATATGGTAGATTTGCCCCAGTAACGTAAAGTAGCCCTAATGTATTTGAAAATTTAACGTTACCTAACCAATTTGAGAAATGGTGTTTTTATGCATTCTTATAAATTTCACGTGAGATTAGTGGTTGGGGGGTGGCTTGAAAAAATCTTACCAGAAAGGAAGGGGGTCCAAGAAAAGCCTCACGTAATTTATGGATACCATTTTACCAATCTTTAATCTCGGTAAAAAAAATCAAATATTGCTGACGAATACCAATTATACTAATTGCGGACAAATTTACCTTTCTTTCTCATTATGATTAGGTAACTTTAAAATATTATAAATAAACTATTTTAATATCTATTCTTTAAGAAAGACTAGTTATTAATTTAAAACTGTATTCAGTCATGATGCTAATAATGGTAAAAATTTTACTATAAAAAATTCTTTAACGATGAACTACTAAACATGCCTAAATTGTAGCTGTCAAACCAAGAACTGCTACTGATATTACGCATAACCATTTCCCTAAAATTTTTAAAGCCTACTTTTCGAAGAATCGATCGCTGCAATTCGTCGTGCGATACCCTGTATTTTATCAATGTTTTCAGGAATGACAAGTCGGCCGGTATTTGGGTGGATTATTTAACTTTTATATTTACCATAAAATAAATTGTGTTACGCCACTGTGGTCGTTTGTTTTCACAGTAACATTACAAGGTTTGGGATCATCCCTCGATTTGATCTTCGACCCACCCCGATGATACTCAATATTTATGTTCATTTCGATTGCCTTTATATTCATAAGGCAGAAATATATACGCAAGTTGCTGGAAATATTGATAGCGTTAACTTCATTAAAGTCGTAAATACAGGGTTGGTTAAATTAGAGCAAAGTTGCGCATTTTAATTCTTAACAATATTCCGTTTTAAAAATTTAAAAATTTGCAGCTCTTCCGCAATTTTCCGGCAAAAACCGATATTTTGCAAAACAGTTTGTATTTTTTCTCGGTTTATTTAAAGAGATATTTTAAAACTAACGACACATTGACATTGCGACTTGTTCTGTTCTATAAAATGATCACCAAATTTAGGATCCGACGTTTCGTATTTGAGCCACCATCTTCAACTTTTTTTTAATCTTTGGACAAACCACGAAGGCTTAAAGTCTAAATACTAAAGTACCGTGGGGTGGGGGAAAAGGAAAGACCTTCGCGGGCAGCAGGGTTCACATTCTAGAAACTCTAGGGATAAAAGAACGAACAAAGTGGGAAGTTCGGGGCCTGTCCAGTTGGACCGTATAGGGATGCATACGCGCGGAACCACGAGTTTCTCTGTTGGGAACCGTGGGTGGAGGAGCTATACTGGACAATTCTTCAGAGCAGAAGCCATGGAAGTACCTATAAAAAGCGATAAATCCCCCACAGCCCGAGGATGGGTAAGAGAGGAAAGCCTTTCTGTAAGTGAAGGATCATTAATGAGACGAATAGCTCTTTTTGAATAGAATCAAGAATGCTTAGGGTTGTGGGGGATGCCATGCCCCAGAAATGAGAACAATATTCCAAGGGAGGTCGGAAATGGACACATATAAAGTGTATAAATTAGAAGTGGAAAAATAATTTTTGGCTCGAAAGAGAAATCCAAGCTTTTTGAAGGTGCCGTGGCTATAGATACAATGTGTTTATGCCAGTTAAGGTTACTTTCAAATGTGACGCCCACAAGATTGAAGGTGTCTTTGCTCTGTAAAACTTGGCCGCTCATAAATAGAGGATGAATATTTGATGACTTTTTTCGCGACAAGGAACATGATTGTGTTTTGGATGCATTAAAATGGACGAGATTTTTGGCGCCCCAATCCAATATTAAATTAAGATCCTGCGAAAGAGATATCTGCATCGCTCTGCGTTTGTTTTCCAAGTCAGGTTTAGTGATGGGTTTCGAAACCTGAAAACGGGAGTGAAGGGTACTATCGCCGGTGAAACTATGAATGGAATTAGTTGTGGACGAGAGAAGGTCGTTGATGTGAAGAAGAAACAATGTTGGTGCCAGAACTGAACTCTGAGGCACTCCAGCATCTACTTGGTGAAAGCTTGAAGAATGGCCGTCCACAATAACTGATATATATATATATATATATATATATATATATATATATATCAGATAGATAACTAGTGAGCCAAGTACAGAGTTTAGTCGAAAGACCATAGAAGGGAAGTTTATTAAGAAGTGCGGCATGCCAGGGCGTGCGGCAAATTGATTGGATTTATTAAAATATTTATAAGATCCCGTGATTGAAAAACAAGGTTTCTTTTGCTTTTCACTTGAATTCAGGTAATGTTGTGTATTATACAGAGGGCGCCAAGTGATAAAATAAAATAAATTAATTATTGAATGTTTGTCTTTTTAAACGCTCTAACACTTTCTTCACAATCCTTTCTCAACTTATAACCCATCACTCACCTCCTCCCAAAAACAATTTATCTCACTGTCAACTATTACATAACTAATCTCCAAATCTCCAATTTGGAATTACAATAGCAATCATTGAACTTCTGGATGACATGACATCTAAATCGTTAGGACATTGTCTACAAAGCATATGTTTCGAGCCATTAAACGATTTAAGGCATGATCCGTACACCATTAAGTGATCCTGTGACTTCATGGGGTGAATTTGTGATCAATGAAGTATGAGAAATGGAGATGTCACTAGTCGAAAAAATTTAACCTTTTTTGCACAGCTTTTTTATCATATTTTAATATGTATATAAATATTTAAATTATTTTTGTACGACCGGGCGAAAATACAATTTTACGCACCTATTTAAAGGCGTAAAATTGTATTTTTACGCCCTAAGGCAAAAAAGTATAATGTAACTTAATTGGGCTAAAGTACATTTTTAGATTGCCTAATTAAAGATGTTTAATTAGCCTTGGTTTTAAGGCAAAATACCTTCAAACTTGCTCAATGTCAGTCGGGGCACGTGGGTCGTGGATTGAGTAACCTAAACATTCCTTTAACTCTTATATCAGTATCAGAAATTATTAAATAGATAATTAGTTAGCCCTCCTATTATAGTTTTACCACAAAAAAGGTACTTATATATGGGCGCCACCTTCAGTTATAAAGTGATGGTAAACTACGAAGGGTAGTTCCTAAAAGGTAAACCAAAAATAAAACAAACAGATTCCAACACAAAATAAAAAAAAGACAATGTATAAAATATGCGTGTTCTTTATTTAGGAGCAATTTAATCTTGGTTAAAAAAGATGGGTGTTAACCAAAAAACATATAAAAACTCTAGCGCTTAACGTGTGCAAACATTATTACACCGCTTTAACAAAATTTACCAATTAAAATCAAAAATTAAGTATGTAAATTGATGTTAATTAACTAGATTGATTTTTGTTCAGGATGTAATATGTTGTTTTGATGAAACGATATTAAACGGTGTACTTTTAAGCGTTTAAATATGTAGTCAACTTATCTGAAATCCTCTTTAGAGGTCCACTGGATGTTGATGTGGGATTCTCACTGGTTACAGGCTGGGGCCTACAACTCGGGATTCAGATAAGTGGCATTCACTGGTAGATCATAAAAGGGGGCAGCTCGCACGGTAGGTTATGGCATGCCTCACAATAAGCAGGCACTTAAAATCTTGCTTCCTCAAGCGTAGGGAACAGATACATAGAAATTGAAGAAAGTTGAAGAAGAATGAAAGGAAGAATCAAAGAAGAAACCGGGCTTATCTAAAACAAGATCAAATAATTAAAATTAATTCAAAGACAACGTGTTTTTGAGGTTAAGTTTCGACATTCCAAGAAAAAGGTGAATTATGCAAAAATACTAACATAAAATATAAGTATAGAAAAAGACATACCTTTTAGGCTAAAGATGGACAAGGATTCGTGATTTTTAACAGAGATAATTCAGAAATTTATATCAAAATCACAAAATTGCCTTCTACTCGTCGCACCGGTTAGACAGAAAGTGCCATCTTGAAGTCTGTCAATGTCCGACCAAAATTTGACATTTGTCTGAACCGACTCAGGCTTATTTCGGCGATTTGACTCTGAGACGTACTCGAAATCTGACGGTTACCACAGGCCAAAGATTTAAAGATACATGTGAAATGTCGCTGCTTCCATCAAAACCATGGACTCGAGAAAGGTTCATATACCATAAAAATATTAACCGGTCACAAAAATCTCATTTGTAAAGCTTAACACTAACAGCTAGCGGAGCCTCCAGTAGATATATGCTCGAAGAACAAAATCAAGTCATCAAGTACCTCTAATGAAACGTTTGTCGGGCTCACAGGGTTCTAGGCCACAGGAACCTTTTAGCTTAGTTTGCGATAATTAGGTCACTGCGCACTAGACAGCGCTAGGGGTACCAAATAAAATAAAAAAATACGTTAGGAAAGCTGTTGTAATTAAATTCGCAAACTGCACTGTTACAAAAGTATCAAAAACGCCCGCATTTATAAAACAATAATAAAATTAAATAATGTCCCATTTTTTTTGGTAAAACAACTATTTATTTAATTAAACATATGTTAAAACTATACTGATTACAATTTGAAACTTTAAAAGTTGGAAAATTTTCTTCTAACTACGGAAAATGCTTCTGTATTAATTTCAGTCGTACAAAAATATTGTTTGCACCTCTGGCGTAAAGCACTTTTACGCCCACAGCTGATTGTTGCTATCACGGAGTTGTTGCCCAACTTTCAGCCGCGGGCGTAAAAGAGCTATTTTACGCCCCTGGTACAAAAATAACCATTAAAGAAAGGAATTAGTGAAATAAAAATACAATTTTTATAACACATGTTTCACTTTTATACTTGTTTGAAAAAAAATATATAAATATCATTATTTGCAGACATTATAAAAACATTTGTATGGCTTTTTTAATATTTAGCATTAAAAATACCTCTTTTAGTATTCAACATTAATCCAACATAATATCCAGATTTAAATGGTCATATTTCCAAAACTATGATAGATATCAAATGTCGTATATTTGTAAATCTTTTTACAGGATCCTTTTAAAGGTGACATAATATACAGGGTGATTCATTTAAAAAAGTATACCTCTTCATTTTTTTGAGTTTTTGATGTTTATTTGTTTCTTTTTTATGCTCAAAAGATAATAAATGAAAAAATATGAAACTTTTGTACAGTTTTTTTTCTATCCTTCTTGGTTATAGTTAAAGTGGGTAGCAAAATCGAAATGAAAACCTTGTAACCTAACTTTATTACTTTTGGAAATATGGATATCCAAATCAAGTATTAAGGTAATTTTTAAAGTAAAGTCATTTTGTAGTAGGTAAACGTATTAACTTTATATTCTAGGGTTATAAAGTACTCGTCAGGAGCTTTAAATTTGCTGTATTCCTTTTATGCTCCAGAACCGCCCGGAACGACACCATAAGTGTTCCTTTTACAATTTTTTGACTTTTTTTCATGTTGTAGAAGCGTTCTTGACACTCTTGACAGTTCAGAGAACGGTTCAACAAGGTAAAAGGAATACACTAATTAATGTGCACCAATTTTTTTTTTTTTTTTTTAACTTTTTTCCAATATGACGGCCATCATCTTAAAATTTTTATCAGTCAATGTCACTTTAAAATTTAGTATTTATGCATCAATTTCATAACCCAAAGTTAAATTTTTTTAAATTTATTCGTTTAAAAAATGAAAGGGAGGGAGGGCATTAAAGAAATGCACTGTATAGATTGGCAACGGATGAGGTTTACAAAATTTATGATTGAACATTTAAAAAATATATTTTTTCCTAGAGTAAATTACCTTTATTAATTTAAATATATATATATATATATATATATATATATATATATATATATATATATATATATATATATATATATATACTTTTAGATAATATCTTTTGTTTACATTTTATTGTGCGATTTATTTGATATTGTTTTAATGTAACTTGACGTGTAACAATTGTTTTGTACTATGTTTTAAGTGTTTTGACCATTTTATTTTGATAAAGGCTTGGGATGCCAGCCAAAACGTCACTAGAAATTGCATTTATGCAAACATTTTATATATAGTTTTATTAAAAGGACTACATACCCCAAGAAATCTACAAAAAAAATACGTTTTATAGTCCAAGAAAAGATATTATCTAAAAAGTATATATATATATATATATATATATATATATATATATATATATATATATATATATATATATATATATCAGGTCTGGAAAATCGTTATCGAACCATTGGGATTAACAAGTGGAAAAAGAGAAAGCGATCTTGCCTTAAGATAGAAAGTAACGGAAAATAAGATATTCCCCCATGTTTCAAATGCAATGATGCCATATTTATTTATACGCCCACTTTCCTGCAGTAGTGGGGTACATTAACGCCGGTCAACGCGACCGTCGTCGGGCCCGAGCATTTGAGAGAGTTCAGTTGCAAGCTGTTTGGGGTATTGCAAACTACGGCGCTTTCTTTTTAAAATGTTGGTTTATACCGTTGAACAAAGAGTTCAAATTATTAAGTGGTACTATGCCGGTAATTCAGCAGAAGAAATAATCGGGAGATTTGCATTTTTATTTGAAGGAGGTCCTGTGCCTGTTAAAAGTACAATTTTAAAAATTATAAGTAAGTTTGAAACCAGCGGCTGTTTACAAAATTGTAGGAAATGCATGTGTAATGATGAGGTGCCGCCTGCACCTCCATTAACCGAGGAACGGCAAGTCCGTGAGACTGCTGTTTGCAGTTTAGCCGAAATTAATTTTCCTTGTAATAGTACCAAAATTTCTGAAGAACTTGATATTGAATCTCGAACAGTTAGGAATATTCTGAAACGAAACAAATACCATTGCTATAAATTGCAATCTAGTCAAGAGATTTTTCCTGAAGACTATGAAAAACGTATGGTGTTTTGTGAGGATATGATGGAGAGGGCCAATGCTAATGACACATTTATCAAAAATATTCTCTTTACTGATGAATCATCATTTCCCTTGCATGGTCATCACAACCCTTCTATCGCTGTAGGTTACTCGATAGAAAACAAGCACATCACTATCCCTCTCAGAACACAATACCCTCAAAAGGTGAACGTGTGGGCTGGCATTTTGGGCGATAATATTATTGGCCCTTTTTTTATTGAGGGAAATTTAAATGCCAACAAATACTTGAATCTTTTGAGAAATCAGGTTATTCCAGCTGTTCAGGCTCTCAATGTCAATTTTGAAGATATTTGGTATCAACAAGATGGTTGTCCGGCTCATAACGCCAGGGAAGTTCAACAATTTTTGGGAGTCACGTTTCCAAATCGTATAATCAGCGGAAGAGGTACCATAAAATGGCCTCCTAGATCACCAGATCTGGCACCAAATGATTTTTTTCTTTGGGGACATGTTAAGCAACAAATTTATAGGCATCGTCATGAACGTGCAAATGACTTAGATGAGCTCCGCCAAAAAATTAGTCAGGTTCTTATAGGAATAACACCTGAAATACTTGAAAACACAAGAACCGAATTCTATAACAGGTTGGGATATTGTCTTGCACAAAATGGTGGTCTCTTTGAGAACCTTATAAACTAAGATTTTAAAAAGTATTAAAGTTTTTATAAGAATTTTTTTAGAAATACTTTTATGTTCTTTATTTTTTTTTTAGAATTATATTTTTATTTTTAAAATTATTTGTTTATTCTTTCTTTCGGAATTGCTTTTAATTTTGTTTAGCCCCAAACGGTAAAAAAGCTCTTAAAAATGGCAGTATTTGATGCATTCAAAGCAATAAATTCATCAAATACCAAAATATTTAATAGTTACGTAAAAAAATTATCAAAATATGTGAAGCAGTAACATCCTCCACGCGTGCAAAGAAGCAACTGCGTGCTCGAGCCTCGAGCTCGAGCTCGATCAGAGCATACGTTAATTTCACAACGATCCCAGCCAATAAAATGCAAGTAATTGAATTGGGTCCGAGAGGCTTGGTAATCAAGCCGACGTCGGCCGACGTACCCCGAAGCAAATAGCGGGATTTGTTGTGTGAAGCAAGGTTATAAGGTTAAGCCAACGGTTTTAAAGCACTGCACTTTGCACTGACAAATGTTTTGATTTGTTTTTGGCGCTTGCAGAAAACAAAGCCGTTCTTGTGTGAAATATTTTATAAGAAAACAGTAGTTATCACTGCTAATTTATTGTTCCTAGTTTGTGTATATGGTATAAAAAATGGAGTCGAAAAGGTAGGTACATTTAGATATTTTTTAGTTTATTTATGCACATGTTTTTTTTTTGTTTAAGGGGTACTGAAACGATCTGCAAACAACTACCAACACAAAGTAACACTAGAAGCTCATAGAAAAGCAGAAAATATGGCAGGTAATGTAGAAATTTCAGAGGCTGGAGTATTTAAGGTAAAATCTTGTTCAGATGAAGGTAAGTTTTACTTTGTGTCATATAATGAGTTATGTAACAAGGATTGTAGGACAAGCTATTGTACAAAATGTAAAATATGTTTACATAGATATGATTGTCAGTGCCCGGAGAATACTGTTAAATTTGTACTTTGTAAACATATACATGCTGTAGCCCTTTATGAGCAGAGAAGCGATTTTGTTTTAGATTCTAGCAGTAATGAAGATGTAGATGAGACTAATTTACATATAGATGTGCCTTCTACTACCAAGCTAAATTATCAGGATGAAGTAGCTCATTTTATTCAAGAGAACCTAAGTAAAGCAGATCATGTGGCAAAAACAACATTTGAGGAGAGAAGAGAGGTAATGTTAAAATAATAAACATGTACAATGTGTCTTGACTGATGTGACTTGAATATTATAACTGCAACTTTATTATTTGTAGTTTTACAGACAGTTGTTCTTAATAAAAATGTTTAATTAAGACTCATTAAAATTTATTTTCATAAAATACATTTTTCTAATATATTAACAGTTTCCAATTGTCTAAGTATTCTGCATTTACTATTGTAAAAACAAAGTATATTTTTATCAAAAAAAAAATATGTGTTGGATGGTGAATGCGCTGGGATTTGAAGTGGCACTTCGAAGAGTTCATTCTATTTTTTATTTATTTTTTTGATTACTCAGGTTTAATCATAAAACCTCTTTGGGTTTAACCAGGTTTAACACATAAATAACTATTCAAAAAAAACTAAGGCGAATTTTTTATTGTCAATGGCTCAAAATATTTTTAAAACATTTGAATACCTATCTCTATCTAACTCTTATATTTATATTGCCATTTCATTTTATGTTTGTAAAATGTTTTGAACCGTTGACAATAAAAAATTCGCCTCTAGTTTATTTAAATGTTTCCAAATAGTAATTTTTAATAAATATACAGGGTGTCCGGTAAGTCAACGATAATATTTAAAGGACTGGTAAAACAACTCTTAATCGCCCCAAAAAACATAAAATGACCTCAGTAAAAAATCGATTTTTTTCGAGATATTGGCACTTTAGTAATATTTTCACACTTTTAAAACACCTTGTATATCATATAGCGATTTTTATAAATGCTTCTGCTATTTTAGACAATGCTAAAGTTTTTATAAGGAATAACTTTTTTCAAAATATTAAATATAAAAAAGTTACAAGTTTAGTTAAGTTCATCCGTGCCCACACTAAAGATTTTTCGAAGAGAACTTTTAGTTAATTGGTGGTCTTTAATTAATAAAATGGCTATTCGGTGCTACAAAACTGAAATTAAAACTAAAAAATATGAATTTCTTTAAGAGTGACAATCAAAAATCGGATGTACGGGATGATTTTGGCGAATTTCAAGTGCCAATATCTCGAAAACCAACGATTTTTAAGGTCATTTTATGTTTTTTGGTTGCTTATGGGATGTTCTATCAGCCCTTTCAGTATTATCGTTGACTTACCGTACACCCTGTATATATTTGTTTAACTTAAATTGTGCTAAAATAAGGAAGGTATTTAGTTAAGGTCATATTTAACAACAAACAGTGGCGCAACTAGCCTCTGGTGTTTGGGGGGACTTAAGCCCTTGTTTATTAAGTATATTTGTCGAAAAACATTAATATTCTTTAAATGTTTAATAATTTTGGGAGGGTTAATCGCCGTCCCGGGGGGGCTAGCTCTTCCTAATTTCGCCCCTGACAACAAAATGTATTTTTAAATAAAAATGATTTACTCTTTTATTCTTTTAGATTGCAATGGCAGCTACTCTTAACTTTAGTAGAACATTGGATGAAGAAACTTTTGAGGTATTTATGGCAGGAATAATGAAGTTAAAAAACAGTATATTAGAAAAGCAGGACACTGGGAGTGCTTGTAGAAAACGAAAAATGGAGAAACAAACATACTATCCGTCAAAGAAGTAAAAATATATAAAAATCTTTTTATGTTTTTTTTAATGATTTTTTTATATATATTTTAGGCCTCATCATACAAATATGTAAACAAAATGAATAGTTTATAGATTATCTGGTGGTTTGATAAAATAAGGACATTAATTAATTTAGTTTTGTATTTATTTGTATATAGTTTTCTATAACTTATTTTATTTATACAGGGCATTGGTTACTTTTGGTTAACAAATAAAAAACTTTTTATTCTTAATTGTAATCTCCAAAATTAAATATGTTACTAACAAATATTACTTAGATTTTTTCCTATTTTGATTGTTGCTTAATTAAAATTTGATGTTGCCAAAATTATTTTTACTTCATGCACAACTTTTACCCAGAATAAAATTTTAAGAAAAATCACGTAAGTAATAAAAAAATAGTTTTATATGTTAACTAAAATTGAGTGCAGCCTATATTATTAGTTGGTTGTCTTTTTATTGGTAGAAATTCAAAGTTATTTTGTTTTATATTTTGTGTAGCAATAAATGGTGAAGGTTTGAAATAAATTAATGTATGTACAAAAGTTAATATAGTGTGTATACTTTTTAAATTTTACAATCTTATTTGCAAAATTTTGGTAATCGAAATATCTATAGTTCTAAATATAAAGGGCTTATTGTAAAAACACGATAAGCCACACAGCCACAGAAATCTGTCATACTCTCTCCTTAAAATTTATTAACTCATTAAAAGGTATTCAAGTTTATTTTTAATAAAAGTTTAACACATTTTTTTAACTTAAAAAAAAGTGATAACTCTGTATTTTCTGATTATGGTTTATCCTGTTTTTACAATAAGCCCTTCATATATAAGGTTTTGGGAAGGTGTAGGGATCTTGTACTTCTAAATAAAAAAAAACTATTAATAAAATGCTAACACAGCTTATTTGTTTTATTTACAAAACCATTATGGAATCCGATTTTCTACAGGTTATTTAAGAAACTTAATTAAATATTACTGTATGTTTGGAAAAAAACAGACCAATCATCACCGCTTTTAATACTCTATAGGTATATACATATGTGTGGTCGGACAACAAAAAAATCAAACTTACTAATATTAAATAATAAATTATAGTAAAAGTTAAATATTATGTTATTATTATTATAATATATTATCTTTATTAACATTTTATTAATATTATAATATATTATCATTATTAACTTTATTTTTACATATCACCTCTTGCCTTGATGAGCTTTACATACATAGCGATAAGATTTATGACATTATTCATTTCCTTGGTTTTCATCTTCTATAAATTAACACCAGCCTTTATAATTCTTCAGATTAAATACATGAGAATAACAAACATATGAAGGGTCCAGGGGAAAAACATGATAATCGCCAATTTATTAATTTTAGGGTTTTACAAAATTATAATAGTTCTAACTGATCCCTACAAAATATATAAACTTCACAGTGAAATAAGCTGTTAACTACCACGATTATGCCTATTAAAAATATACTTACACAGGAAGAACCTGATAACCATCAGCCGTCCGTTTTGCTCTTCTGTAAAATTATCAAAAAGGCGCTTATCATGTTTTCCCCTGAACTCTTCATATGTTATTATCGGTTAAATACTACCACTTCATTATAAAAAGTAAGAACTGCAAAAAATAGAATCTGTAACACATTTAAATTGACTCTTCACTCTAAACTTTCTTGGAATAAACTGACAAACGTGGATGAGAAGACTTCTTTGCACAATACACTATTTATTACCATTGCTATTTTGTATATTATTTACCATTTTTACTTTAAAGCACAACAAATCCCGCCATTTGCTTCGGGGTACGTCGGCCGACGTCGGCTTGATTACCAAGCCTCTCGGACCCAATTCAATTACTTGCATTTTATTGGCTGGGATCGTTGTGAAATTAACGTATGCTCTCGATCAGCCATAAACAAAGCGAGCGCGTTGGCGCAGTGGTGGGGAGAAAGCAAGGGGAACGGGCGGGGAAACACCTCATTCTGTTTCAGTCGAACTCATGTGATTTAGTAATCTCCCTTTTCTTCGGCAGTATGTTTCCGCCCACTGTAATTACAGCCCCACTCTTTTGTGCCGTAGCAGGATACGAAATCCAGACGAGAGCGTCTGCGGTACGTAGATGTCGAGTACAGGGTTGCCGACTTGCCTTAACTTTCGGGGTAAAATTAAAATAATAATAGTAATAAAAATGTTATTAAACCTTTTTTACTTTATTTTTGTGATTTTAGAATGTAATTGTATAATGTACATTTAATTTTTAAAATTTAAGGACTTTCAGGAAACATGAAAATATCAATTTAGGGATTTTTGAACTAGGTTTGGGGACAGATTTTTTCGGAGTCGGGTCGACTAGAATCCTTTAAAATTTATTTTTACTGGCAAGTCGTTTGCTGTATTGCAAACTGCTGCTGATCCTGCTTAATTTAGATTTTTTTAAGTTTTGGTCAATATCGTTGACAAAAGTTCAAACTATTAAGGAGTACTATGCTGGTAATTTAGCAGAAGAAATAATTAGGAGGTTTGCATTATAGGTTTGGTCTTGTACCAGCGAAAAGTACAACTTTTGAAATTATTATAAAAGTTTGAAACCATCGGCTATTAACGAAATTGTAGGAAGTGCATGTGTAATGATGAGGTGCCACTTGCACCTCCATTAACTAAGAAACGACAAGTCTGTGATACTGCTGCATTTCCTCCCTTTTTAAAAATTTCCGTCCTGCAGTATTGCGCCCTGGTGCCTTGCACCACCCGGTAGCATATCACCTCAAATGCTTGAAAACCAAAGAGAACCGAATTTAATAAATTGAAATATTGTCTTGCTAAAAATTGTGGTCTCTTTCAGAACCATAATAATAAGATTTTAAAAAGAGTTTCCACATTGTATAAACATTTCCGTTAGAAATACTTTTATGTTCTTTTTATTTTTTTAGAGAATATTTTATTTAAATTTACTTCTTTTTTTTTTGTTAAAACCCAAATGGTAAAAAGAATTATGCTTCTAACTTTCACCATGCTACTGAATACCATCAGTGTGGCCAGGTGGGTTACGATAAAAATCCCCCGCGTGGTTCCAAAAAATCACTTTTTTTGGGATACTTTAGAAAAAATCCCTGTGATTTAAAGCCACATTTGAGGGCCGCCTTTTAATAGTCAAAAAATGTATTTTCTACGCCAAAGAAATTGACAACCAAAAAAAAAGGTTTACGTAAAAATCGAGAATTTTAAGTAAAAAGTAAGTAAAAGTAATGATTTGTTTACAACTGACATTAATTTCATGATATTTATGTCAGATAGAAATTCTAGCTGTGTACACGGTCAAAAATGTTGTCTGATATAAATTTTTGATTGTTTACACTAGTCAGAATTTTTATCTGACGTAAATATCATGCAATAAAAGTAAGATCAAAACGTACCTTTAAAAATGTTTTTACCTTCCAAATCGTTAAAAATTCCCGTTTTTACTTTAAAAATCCCGTTTTACCTTGTCATCAAAAATCCCCGAAAAAGTCTCTGGCAACACTGTTCAATACCCGAACGCTGCAAGTTCTTGATACGCAAAACGAAAACCGTCGGCACCAGTGTCCTAATAGGGGAGTACGTTTGGATGTAAGCAAAGAGAACGGGGAAAAATTTTTGCATCGACAACATCGCATCAGGATCGCATCGTCTGTTTCAGTCGAACTTATGTGATTCAGTATATTCAGAAATACTCTCTTTTCCACTTGGGGAATTGCAAAGGGCGAATGAAGATTTTCCACACCTGTATATATATATATATATATATATATATATATACAGTAGCATACCATAATTGTCAACACATCAAATTTAATTTTCTTAGAACGTCACTGGATATATAAAATATATAAAGATATGTGCTTTAAAAAGCTTCTTAAAGCACCGCACCTATTTACCAAACTTTATTATAATATTTATGGTGGTATCATAGATATGATAAAATATAAAATAAACTTTTCCACCCTGTATTTCAAAAGTTTAGTCGTTTAGAACATAGGTTCATAAGAAGTTTATTTTTAAAACAGACCCAAAATTCAAGTCTGAATATTTTACCTAACTTTTAAAACACCCTGTATATGGATATAGACAGAAAGACAAAGGCCTACCAATATTTCTATTGCTTTTTTTTTTTAATTTGCTTTTATAATGTAAAAATTAAAAATTTAGAGTTTTTGTTACTAATCGGCTAATTCAGTCAATCTATGGCTACAAACTCGTCGTCCTTAAGTTAACATTTTAAGGGTGGTTTTTCGTTCCCACGGGTGCGACTACGGTGCGTGCCAACAACCACTAACCAAACAAAAACAGGCGAGCATCGCGCAATTTAACTGCATTGTTTGCTAATAGTAAAGTGAGCAATAATTTTTGGGTAAATGTAAACTTGACTTTAGGGGCGGAAATGGGGTAAAGAAGTAAAGATGCGCACTCTGTAAGGGTGTTAATTTTTTTGACAAAATTTAAATTTGTGATGTTTTTGTTCCTAAAATTGATGCATTCATTAGGGCTGTTAAGCGGAAAAAACGATTTTTTTATACGGTATGTCCGCCAGACATATTTTATTTTAAAAGCATTGTCGCAAAGTAGGCAAAAGATCAAAATGTAAACAAACTCTTTTGTGAACAATGCCTTATTGCAGCAAAAAAATTAAATCCGACGAGTTTTTGGTTTCTCACGCCACGCGTCAGGTTTTATGACAGGACAGAGACGAAATAAGATAATTTTTTTTAAAGTACAGTAATGCGTGTTTTAGCAATTTTTTTATTTATCGAAAAAATATGTAATCAGGCTCTGTCAGAGGCTATGTGCTTTCGAAAAGGTTTGTTTACTTTATCATTTATTGTGTACGTTGCGGCATTGTTTTCGGACTGAATTATGTCTGCCTTAAACTATACTAAAAGGGTTGATGAAACAACTCATATGCATTCATGGTCTTTGATCAATGATATGGCATTTTTGTGCTGCAAAACTAAAATAAAATACTTAAAGTACTTCCAAGGCTTCTGCTCTGAAGAACTGTCCAGTATAGTTCCTCCACTCACGGTTCCCAACAGAGAAACTCGGTGGTTCCGCGCGTATGCATCCCTATACGGTCCAACTGGACAGGCCGCGAACTTCCCACTTTGTTCGTTCTTTTATCCCTAGAGTTTCTAGATTGTGGAACCTGCTGCCCGCGGAGGTCTTTCCTTCCCCCCAAATCTTCAAGTATTTAAGTCCCGTGTCAACAAACTCCCTCTTACCTCGCTTAAGACACCCACGGTACGTTAGTATTTAGGCTTTAAGCCTTCGTGGTTTGTCCAAAGATAAAAAAAATTTGGTGTAATAATCAAAAATCGACAATTTTGACGAATTTCAAGTGCTAATATTTCGAAAACCATTGATTTTTTACTGAGGTCATTTTATTTTTTTCTGAATGCTATTCAACCTCTATGCTTTTAATATTATCAATAATTTTCAGACACCCTCTTTGTTAATAATACTCACATATAAAAGATCTACATTTTTTTTAAAGCTGTATTGGATACTAATAAAATTATTCGTTTGAAAGTATCAATTTTTCCATTTTTTTTATTTAAAAAACAATTACTTTTGTTACAGGGCTTGGAATTGAAAAATCTCTTCACAATCAAGTGTCAACACCAAAGTCATACAACAGCTTATCAGAAAGTTTGAGCAGAACGAAATGTGGTAAGTTTTAAAGACAATAAACGAAATACCTGTTTCTTGTGTTACACACTGGTAATTTTCTTTATATTTCCTTAAATTATTTTTTTGTCTTAAGCAATATTTTCCTCTTGAGTTTTCTTGTATGTCTTGTCATTTTTGCGTATAAAAACCTTTTTACTTTTTTTTTTCTATCGCTTACACATAATAGTACATTACAAACCAAGGTGGAAAGTGTTTCATTATTGTCAAGAGAAACAAATTGTTTTCAGAGGCGCAGAGCGCCAAGGTGAACCAATTTTCGAGGCAGTAATGAAATTTTTACCGAGTTTTTTATACTTTTTATTTAAAGCCATAATTGCTTAAGAAAGTTAACTTTCCTCTCAAGAGATGAAAGTAAAAGTAAGAAAAGTGACATTTTCAAATTTTTAAAAAGTCGAAAATGTCAACATTATACACATGGTTGTAAATAAAAATATAAAAACATTAATAAAAAGGTAAAGCACTCAAACAGTTAAATTAAAACATTATGCTGCGTCCAGTCTTGCAACAATTCGCCGCGCCGAATAGCGCGCCTCATAGCCAAAAAGCGCGAACGGTGGACGTGGACGGAATTTACGTCGCTCCGAGGGCTTGGGGAATAATTCCGCGGTGATTCAGAGCTTGTCGGCTTTTTGCATTAAAGGAGCTTGCAAATAGGTTGGTTTGTTTGGACGGATGTTAATTTTAAAAACTTGTGGCATATGCAATACCAATTAACTTTTTAAGGTTTTTTAATTCTCCTAATATCGTTTAACTGGAAAAATATGTCATTTCTAATAAGGAGTTTACTGTTTAATTTATTTTTAAAATTTATGTTATATCATAAAGACGTGGAGAAATAAAAAAAATATTCAAAATATCTATGGATTAAGTGTCCAAATATCGACTTGTAACCCTTTAATTTTAGATAATCCCTCTCTAGTTTTGAATAATGATTCTTGTAACAGTATTTCAGCAAACTAAAATTACAGATTCCTGCGAATAACAAAAATCGTTAGCACAACACATATAGGTATGACACACACGCTGTATTTTATCGTATCCTGCTATATGAAGGGGAAGCATAGGAAATTTCTGCTATATGCAGGATAATTTGAATGGCCTTATATTGAGCGTCAATACGTTGTTCCTGTAGCCATAAAGAGAGGGCGTTTATAGCAGCATTCATATTTATTCGAATTTTTAACTTTCGGAAAAACAGTTTGAATTTAAGTCTCTAGGATGCGTTGGGATTTTACAAAAATATTTTTGAAAAAAAATTAGAATTTATATTTATACATAGTAAATAATAATAAAATTATTGGGATTTAACCAAACATACATACTTATACAAACAAAAGTTTATAAGGGGGTGTCAAAGTGAAAAAAAAATAATTTCAATAAGTTTTGATATGTTTTGATGTAATAAAACTTGATATCTTGGGGTTTTTTGCTATTTAGTTTCTTTAAAGGTGGTAATATTAGATATATCTACAATACAATCGACATAGTATTTTACGTTATAAGTCCGGTAGGTGACTTATTACAGCACGAGATGTTTACGGACAAGGCGACGCAGGAGCCGAGTCTGGAATATAAACGAGTACTGTAATATCACCTAACGGACGTGTATCGTATGATATTTTATTTAATACTGTCTTTGTGAAAATTAATGAATAAATATTATTTATAAAATTTTAAGAGAACTTGTTGTTAGTTTTAAATTATTTCACTTAAATTACGTAGGTAACAGCCTTGTTTTCCATATCATAGGTAACTATGATTATTCTTCGCTTGTCACTGTCAAATTGATTAAAAAATATTATATTAGTTGTAGCTCCTAAACGGTAATAAATAGGTAACACTAGATAGGTCCAAATTAAATAGAAATTACCAAATTTTAGTAAAACAGAATATTTTTGAAAATGTAACAATAAGTCTGTTTTATAGTAATATGATAATTTTCATTTACTAAAGTTGGTAGAAAAATATATTTTTCCTACGACCACATGAGAAAATAGTAAATAGCACACTGTTTTCATGCATAGAAAATGCCTTATATCACACTAGTGTTGCAAAGTATAATATAAAGCTGTCATCGCTGTCATTGTTATTTAAAATAAATTTGGAGTTATCAGACTGTTATTGAGATCTACATTGAAAAAGCCATGCAATATTTTTTTAATGAGGACCTTGTTTAATTCTGAAATGATAAAAAGCGACTAGGTAGGTGATTTTTGATATAAAAATATTGTTAAACAGTATAATATATCGCAGTAAGGAAAAGTATATATCACCCTAGTGATGCAAAGTTTTCAATTGTTTTCTAATTTTTCCGTGAAGACAAACAACTTTTATTGTTTTTTGGTGAATAACTTGTGGTCGTAGGAAAAATAGTGTACATTACTTGTGTGAAAAACACTTTCTTACACGCGTGGGTTTGTCGCACTCGGCTGACGCCTCGTGCAACAATATTCCCACTCGTGTGAAATAAGTCATTTTCCACACTTGTAATGTAATATACTATTACAATGGTATTAAATAGGTAACGCTAGATATAGGTTTAAATAAAATAGAAATTACCAACTTTACAAAATACTTTAAAAAATGTAATAAGAAGTCTGTTTTGTAGTAATATAATCATTTTTATTCACTAAAGTTGGTAAAACAAATATATTTTAAGTACAAGTAGAAATTCCTATATATCCTAATATCAGATGAAAATCTCTTAATATATGAGTATTTAAAGATTTAATTTCATTTTGGCATCCAAAAAGACATTATATTATTCAAGGCATAACAACAATGATCACGTGGACATTTATAATGATACATGACAGCGTTGCTAGACAACACATTACGGTACCAGGTACGGTGTGTTTTTTTAACTAGACCAAAAATAAATTGTCTATGTGAGAAATTGTATAAAATCCACCAAGTTGTACAACGGCTTTAAGGCACCATCTTAGGCTCCATTAAACCCTAAAAGACACCTACTACTATAGACAAGGACCTGCATAACAATTCTGTAAGCACACAAGCGAGACAAAGACAAAACATTGCCAATCAGACACTATTCATTAGTCTCTTTGGCTAAGTGGCGCCTCTATCGGCTAGAGTGTGAAGTGACTGACAATTGCGGTTGGGTTTTTGGCTTTTCATGGGCTGCTGCGATTGTGCTTTTAGCATTAAGGCTGAATGTTGGAAAGTCAGAAGTGGGATGTTCTGCAACTAAATTAAATTAGGGTGTGAAAATGGAAGAGTGGTAAAATAAGAATAATTTAGGCTCATATATCAATTTAAATTAAAATAACTAAAAACAAAGTAACCATAAGCCCATTATTTATTTTTTTATAAACATCAATACAATTAACATTTTAAAAAAATTAAACCAACCAAAGATTAACAAAAATTACTAAAAACCTAAAAAATAAAAAAGAAGTCCGAGAATAACTTATTGTATTAAAGTGTAAAAAGCTTCTGTTTATTTAGATGTAGTTTAACACATACAAGGTGGCCCACCATATTCGACACGGTCTGTAGCTGGATATCCATGGGGTTTAAAAAAAAATAAATACTGGAACATATACAGGTCGGATAAGACCACAGTATAAAATTATTTTACTCTATACAGGGTGTCTCAAAAAATTGTGACGTATCAAAGTTATATTTTTTTAAATGGAACACCCTATATTTTATGACGGTTTTTAGATTCTAATTTAAAATATAACTCAAGTTTTTTTTATAGTACTAAGTGTCTAATTTTATTCGTTTTTGTGATATTTGATTTTTTTGAAAAATGCAGAGATAAAATTAAATTGATTTTACTTTAACACTTTTACCACTTAAAACATTAAAATGTGTAACAAGATTAGAAAAAGTCTGCCATATCATACGTAGGTCAAATCAAGATCAAATATTACACAGGGTGATCAAAAAATTATTTCAATTTTTCAGAAAATCAAATAGCCATATCTGTCTTATTTTAAATGGAACACCTTGTATTATTTTACGTTATATGATGACAAATAAAATACTCTTTTAAATGGTGTATAGGTTGCCTATACCCATCTTTTGTGCTTTTTTAGTAAAATCTGTTTTTACAAATTTTTAGTCCAAATTTTTAGTTAAATTAAAGTTGGCTGTGACATAGCAGCCATGCATTAATATTTTTCTTAAGAAAATAACAACAACCATTTATTGATTACTAGTGTTTTAGTCAGTTTAAAAGAAATTTCAATGATTTTAAATAAAAGCCCTTCTTCTTTAACAACAAGATAATATAATACTGGTAGGATGTGAAAAAAATGGTTTACTTTAGTCTAGAGTTAATCCTGAAAAATATTCCAGGAGAAACCATCTAATAACCTTAATAGTTGACTGAGGAATCTTGGTTCTTGGGTTTGGACCGCGTCCTTAATAGTTGCTTTAAAAAATTTGACACAGTGATTATGGATAATGGAAGAAAACGAGTTATAGGTCACAGAATGTCGTCATAACTGACCAGAGGCGTTATTAGGATTGTTTAAAAACTCAAGTTTTATCATTACCACATTCAGCTGAAATAAGTGTTATTGGAAGTAGCATTATAAGCAACAAATTTTTTTTTTCTGTGAATTTTTAAAAATAGTGGCAGATAATACAAAATCTTTTAATTTTGGGCTTTTTTCCAACAAATTTACATTTTGCAATAACGGCTTAGTAAATAGGCATAGCTATATCACAGCCTACTTACATTTAAATGGACATTTGGAATAAAAATATGTTAAAACGGAATTTACTTAAAAAGTATAAAAGATAGGTATAGGCAACCTATACGCCATTTGAAAGAGCATTTGGTTTGTCATCATGTGGTGTAAAAAAATACAGGGTGTTCCATTTAAAATAAGAGAGATATTGCTATTTGACTTTCATCACCCTGTATAATCTATGATCTCGATATGACCTACGTATAATAAGGCAGACTTTTCATAATCTTGTAACAAATTTTAAAGTTTATTACAGTTTGGAGTCTATAGTGAAACTACAATTGTCTTTGACGAAACTAAATAACTTCAGTAAAATATCCCAACCGACATCAACCCTGGCTCACCCCGTATATTTAATTGTTTAATTCGTATTAATCAAAACGTAACAAATCCGATAAAAATCACAGCAGTGTCCCTAAAAAAGCGCTATCGCCCAACAAAAGGGTCAAGTTCCCAAGTATGCCCTAACCTAGACTGACACGTGACCCTACGCGGTGGGGGCGCCGTAAAAGCCACGTGACCGGAGCCACTCTAGCGCGACACTGGGACCGATTCACATTAATATTTTGCACTTAGTGCACTCGAGTGGCCTGCTTTGTTACTGTATTGCATGCGACCTGCTATATATAAATTGCAGGGCAGGCTTGATAATTCTTTTTATTTTTTTTTAATCCAATCTATACTAATATTGAAAACTAAAATTAAGCGACTTGGCAACGTTTTTTTTATCTTTGGACAATCCACGAAGGCTGAAAGCCTAAATACTAACGTACCGTGGGTGTTTTAAGCAGGGTAAGAGGAAGTTTATTAAAACGAGACTTAAAAACTTGAAGATTTGGGGGGAAGAAAAGATCTCCGCTGGCAGCAGGTTCCACATTCTAGAAACTCTAGGGATAAAAGAACGAACGAAATGGGAAGTTCGGGGCCTGTCCAATTGAACTGTATAGGGAAGGACTTGGCAACGTTGCAGTTGCAAATTTAGAACATAATGACATTTCATAATCAAGTTTTGCTTTCTGTTGTTGCTGTTAATATTCTATTTTTTAAAGAGTTTTTATGATTTGTGGGGTGAATGTAATAAAAGATAAGAAAACAGTTAGCCTACAACTAGTATTAAGCGTTTAAGTGGTTGCCATCATGGATTTCGTTAAAAATTCAGCAATGAAGCAAAACGTGCGAAGTCAGTTTTGGTTTATTTGCAGTTTAAGTCTAAATAACGAAGAACTTACGCTTTATGGCTATATATAAAGTTTCTCGAAACACTGACTATTATCCTGCTTTGTGTTATTTAGGTTGTCAGGCAATGATGCCTAACGTTTTTCGTAAAATTTAATAACTAATCACATTAAGTACATCTAACTTTATTAGTTTCGGAAATATGACCATCCAAATCAGGTATTTAGGTAATTTTTAAAGTACCGCCATTTTGTAATAGGTGAAGATATTGACTTCATATTCTAGGGTTATAAAGTACTCGTCAGGAGCTTTAAAATGATGTATCACTCGACCCGCCTACTCATTTAAGAATTTTGGGGTGGTGGCCCTGGTGGTTAAGGGGTTAAAGGGGCGCCGTCCAATTTTTAGTAAAAACGTTCCCCCTCAATAAATATCTTGACGTGTTTCGGCGATTTTCTCAAATTTGTCTTGTTTCGAAGATAACTTGAGTGGAAAGTTTTTAAATGAACACCCTGTATGAAAGCGGCGCTTTAACCCAGCCTGTCAATAACAAATGTTTCGGGTGTCGAACTGGGCGCACACTTTTTGTCGGACAAGCTTACCACAATGTTTTACATCCAGTGTTTAATCATTGTGCCAAAAATGGTAAGTGTTACAGTCACGAAATGCAAAATCAGCTCCAAGCTGGTGCGGGACTGCGTAATTGCCCTGGAAGAGGTGGGTGCGTCCAACAAGCTAACCATTGCCTGGGTACCAGGACACGAAGGCCACGAAGGCAATGAAGAAGCCGATAAATTGGCAAAGGAGGGGGCTGGTAGGACAATGGTAGGTCCTGAGCCCTACTGTGGTATTCCATCATGCCAGGTAAGGTCATCCATTAGATCATGGATTATGAGGGAATCACAAGACTGGTGGAGGAGAACACCAGGACAGCGTCAGGCGAAAGTGTTCATCAAGGCTTACTCGCCTGAATTTACAAAAGACCTTCTGAATTATAACCGGAAGGCAGTAAGAATAATAGTGGGTCAACTGACAGGTCATTGCAGACTGAATAAACACATGGAAACTATGGGCCTGGCAGAAGAAAACCTATGTAGGTTCTGCCAGGAGGAGGAAGAAACCGCAGAACACGTATGGTGCTACTGCGAAGCCCTTTGTCGTCTGCGGTTTGCAAGGTTCGGTGAAGAAAAACCTAAAGCGGCAAGATATACCAAGGGGCCAGTTTCAAGCTTGTGGAGTCTGATTAAACAGACCGGCTTGGATAGCGTGCTCTAACCTATGGACGGAGGACACACAATAAACTTGAGCAGGTTGCAGTGTTATAGGATATGCAATCCACCTCCTAATCTAATCTAATCTAATCTACAGTCACGAAACCATAACCAAAATTGACATGTTTTGGGTATTGTAGTAGGCGGGTTTCGTGACTGTAACTGTAACCCTTGCCATTTTCGGCACAATAATTAAAAATTGTATGTAAAACGTGGTAAATTTGTGTGAGAAAAAAGTGACGCGTTCGCCCAGACCGATACCCGATACCCGAAAGATGTTAAAATTGACAGGCTGGGTTAAAGCACCGCTTCTACAGATGGCGTATGGCGGTATGATTATTCATGGTAGACTCGTCAAAAGAACCCCCTAAAAATGTTTTAAAAGTGTTCATTGGGTCCATTTCATTACTGGTCCAGGGACTATACGTTTTGCAGAAAAACAAGGACAAACGGTAAAAGTAAAATGTCAAATTTGTCGTCTCTGTCAAAAATGCACCGATTAAACGAAATAAAATCAATTCACCCTGATTTTTTTTATCTACGAACAAAGTGGGAAGTTCGGGGCCTATCCAGTTGAACCGTATACGCGCGGCACCACGAGGTTCTCTGTTGGGAACCTTGAATTAAAGAACTATACTGGACAATACTTCTGAGAGGCAAAAAGAAAAGAAGGAAGAAGGAAAACTGACTCAGACACCCAGAACCCGAAACGTCCGTTAAGAATGGGGTGGTACCTATCAGGCGAAGAAAGCTCCTCTACCACCTACCTAATGTATAATTACTACTGTTACTAAACTGCAGTATATCTATAAAAAGAAGCAATAGTTTGCAATAATTTAGTTGTCCATATATCATTGATTCTTTGGCAACCTTTTTAAAAGATAGAAATAAAAATATATGTTTCTTAATTCTAACTTTAAAATTTAATAACTTTCTTACGAAGCGCAATAAAACTTGTTTTTAATGAAGTATTAGAATTATTTTGATTTACTCTATCAGCCTTGTCATTTTAGATCACCCGACACCTTAAAACTCCTAAAATTTTATTTTGTTATCTGGTAAAAATTATTAAGTTTACCTTTTAAAACTACTTGATTTTTATATATTTTTTATATTATAAACGTTTTTATTCTACATCTATATAAAGCCGGCCCTGTACGTTGGAAAGATCATTATTATTAGTGTTGTGATTGGACTGTGATAAACGGTAATGATCTAATGGTTTGTTGTCATGCGGACACTGTTGTTGGTCTATCGTCTGGAAGGAAATCGTGAGAATATATTTTGATGCGATTCAGATAACGTAAAATTGTGAAAACGCATCTCCATGTTATTGGGAATTTATTATCCCTCCGCAACCCAGTGCTGACATAACCTTAACAATCATACGTTCGTTTTGTTGAAAGTTTTTATTGTTAATATTACACATTACCTCAAAGTCGGTCTATAGAGGGTCGCGACATTCGGCCATATTGCTTTGACGTGTTATGACGTCACATCTCCCATTTTTCGGCCATGTTGTTCAGTGCCGGAGATATACAGTTTATTGTATTATTAGAACAACCACTTACACAACAGTTTTTAATTATTATTAAGTTGTAAATTCTTTTACTTTAAATAAAAACATTTAGAATTACATCTTTCAACAAATATCACATTCAAAACAATGCAAAATGAAATGCGCAAATTCTAGACGCCACTGGATTGATCATCAGCTTTGATTTTACCCAGTCTTGCCAACTTTCTCCGTGGAGTGCCCTTCCTTGCGTCCCCGACCTCGAACCGCCTAAAAGTTCAGGATATATCGCAACCTTATAAATATAAACTAACCTTGGCATTACCTCTGGTTAATTTAAACAATTTATTAATTTTCAAAACTATTTAGAAAAACACAAAATTTTCATAACAAGCAGTATAGATTTTTTCAGAGAAAATATCAAGGGTACAAAAGCCAATCTTCTTTTTGTATTTTCTTCGTGAATGTATTCAAATTTTATCGACAAATTCTATATTTTGCAAAGTTTTCTATATTTTTCAAAAAGTATGATCAGTTTCTTTTTTTTTCACTCAACAATTTTCTTATACAAGACTTTAGATGCCTTAAGTAGAAGAAAAAAAGTAGATTTTTTTCAAAATTTGTGATTTGACGATAGAATTTGACTAAAGTCACGAAAAAACATGTAAAAAATGTAACTTAGATTTTTTCCTGGGGAGAGGGTGTACATGTAGTATTTTGGTAAATCAAGAAATCAATGTCGTTTAATATATTTAAAACATAACCATGTTTCTTATCGTGAAAAAATCTTCCAATACCTATGCTTTACTTAATGCGACCAGGGTCTGCAGAGCAGCAAATTTAAATGTTGTTGTTGTCAGATTTGAGAATAACTTTAATTGGTTTAAATCACAGCCTTCTTAATCTTTAAGCCGCGAAGAAGGAAATCCAGCAACACAGCACAGTGGGAATGTCAAGTAAAGTTTAGAAGTAAAGGGAAACAAGTTTAAACGATTGCTTAAAAGGTTTTTTCTGTTTTTAAAAGTTAAATCGTAGCGTATATTTATAATATTAAAAAAATAAATAATTAAATTGTTATATTTAAAAATAGGACCAGTGCCAATATGTCAATCGTTGTTTTTACGTTTAAATGTGCGCGTATAGTTGGTGCGTAAGGCGTACATTATGCCACGAAAGTGTTGCATTTCGGGCTGCCGAATTACCCAAGTTATATTAAAACAGGATTATCAAACAACATTTAATTTCCCCATAATCGATAAAATTAGAAAAGCCTGGTTGTGCGCTATTGACCGGATAAGTGTTTTATTAAAATAAAAGTAGTACCTATACATGCACACATGCTTTCAATTCATTTTAGGTATTGCAAATATGACTAAATAATGAATGTTTAGTTAAATTTAAAGCTACATTGGTCAGTTCGCAAAAAATGCATATAGAGTAGTAGAAAAATCCTAATAACTTGAAATTTTTAAATCCTTACCAACAAATTTGTATAAGGCAGAAAAGTTCCTGATAAGTTTGCAGACACATTATTGCTTTTAGGGTAACTATAGTATTTAAAAGTATACCTATATGTTGTCTAAAAACACCCTAAAAAATTAATACCTATATTTTGCTTACAAAGACTTTAAAATTAATTATATTTAGCATGTAATCTATTAGGAACTCATTTCAATATTCCTACTGTACAGTGTTGTTTGCAACGTTGCCTTTCTTACTTCACGGCCTATATCAACGGGAGCTTTAAAACAGCTCTCCCGAATAAATATTTCTTTTTCTTTGCTGATCTCTCCGTGTTGTGCGGGATCTCTGTATTTTTTAAAGGTATTACTAGGACCTCCGGCTCGGAGTAATTAGCCAGCCGATATTTAAGAATTCTCACCTAAGACACCACGGTACCTTAATACCTAGGCTTTAATCCTTTGTGGCTTGTCTCAAGATAAAAAAAAACTATCCCAATGTTACATAAAGAAAATACTAAATTTATATCTGCATAATTGAAAATATAACTATAAAAATAAACAATTACCAAAAAAGAAAAATCGACCATCATTATCTCCGCCATTCGAACCTGTCCGGGTTGCCGGTTGTTCCAGGCTCGCCGGTGGCAGCGCGGAAAGCGTCCGCTCCGGGTGAAATTGGCCGCCGCTCGGGGAGGAAGTGTCCCGGAGACAGCGGTATCCGCCGGCGGCCGTTTCCGACACACAACCACTTCGCAACCGGTATTTATTTTATTTTACATGTTTGGCTACGAAATAATTGTTTTTTGGATCTTTCTTATACATGTATGTGATATCCTAAAAGGTTTTAATTCTTAGGTGAATAAAAAAAATATATTTAAATATACTTACCCTTGTCCTAAATGTCTTAGAGGTTAAAATACAGAGTAGAAAGTATTATATTTATTTCTGATACAACAAATTTTATAGATATTTGATAAAAAGCCACTATGAATTAAAAGATATTTTCGCAAAACATTATTTTTATTTCTTTTAGTAGGGTAGGGCGGGGCTAGTTGAGCATAGAGGTAAGTTGGGCAATCCAAATATATCAAAAACTATCGACCGTACGCAAACGCATTAAATAGCGTAAAGAAGGGGTTGCGCAAGAGGAACACATCGCGCGACCGCCAGTGGTGACGCGGCGATCGAGAAAAGTACCCCCACGTATTGTTTATTTTGTGATTAAAAAGTATAATAATTTTCAGACAGAATATTTCGTCTGTAATAGTTAAATAATATCCTTTTTCAATCAGGTAAGTGTTAATCTTTAGTAAATTTATTGCAGTTTTGATTTTTATAAAGATACTGAATATAATTCTATCCGTTTTTTAATAAATTCACTTTTGCTTTAAAATTTCAGGTTGGGGTTAGTTGAGCTACAGTTGTCCACCTAACCCCACGATTTTAACAGAAGTATAAAATTATTTTTATTTTTTAGGATACGGACTTATAAAAGTTCGACTACTAGAGGTTCCTATACTACTCAAGACTTATATGAGGGTGCATCCCGTACAAGCAACAAAAAAACGAGCTGACCTATCTAATTCATAAATTTTCTCCGGAAATAGTTCGACCATACCCAAAGGCTGGTCCAAGAAAAGGAGCCAAATCACTGACAAATAATATCTATTTAATATATTTTTAAAATTATATCAGCAATATTGATAGTTGCATATAAAGTCTGTTAAAGTCTGTTTATTAATAGAAAGTCTAATCTTTAATTAATGCTATAATAAAGTTAACTTGGAGTTGATGTTTTGTTGATTTGATTTTTAGTTTTTTAACCAAATAAAAATTACTTTGTTTTGTTTTAAATGAAGATTTAGACTCTAAATGTCTTAAATGTTTTTTTTATGATTTGTATAAGCTATGTTAATAATAATTATACAAATATTCAAGTTTAAATTCAGTAGTTAGGCTAAGATAGGTACGTTGCAGTTTTATTGATGAGATTTGTTGTTTTGTGACTATAGGATTATAAATATAAAAAGCAAATTGTCAAAATGTATTTTTATTGTAAACCTACCTAACATTAAACCAATAATTTGGCTGTACTTTCTAAGTGCTCCACTAGCCCCATACCCTTGCTCAACTTACCTCACCTATGGGGTACGTTGAGCATACCTGACTATCTACATTAAAATAGATGTAGCTCCTTAATTTAGCTTACTAAAAAGAAGTTACTATGGACACTATTGCTAAGGGATAAATTGCCAATCCATCAGTATGCATCATAGGCCATTAAGACATATTGTTGAGGAGCTATAACCGATCAAGTGAAAAATTGCTTAACTAGCTCCGCCCTACCCTAGCGTTGCAGCAGGATTTAAATTTAATATTTTTAAAGAAACATTTGGTACGGAACTGCTTTTTCTTAGAACAAAAGTTTTTTTTATTTCGTTTAATTTTTGAAAAAATTTAGTCGCTTGATTTCCTTTCGTTTAACGCGTGGTTATCGCGTAAAGAGGTAAACAGTATATTTAAATTATCATAAATAGCTTTGTTCGCAGGTCTAGTAATGAACCGATTCTGAACCAGAACCGAACTGGTTTAGAATTGGTTTAAAGCGCATCTCTAGTTATTTATTAGTTCGGAATTTTCATTTACCGCGAACAATTTTCTATACAGCTGAGGATGTATTCTAACCTAGCCTTTTGGTTAGGATTTTCATGGTTAAATTGGATACTACACAAAAAAATTAAATTTAAACAAAAGGTAAATTGTTATACTGTCGAATGCCACGCGAGGTCTCTCGGCGGAAGACGAACATCCTGTATTAAAACATAAAGTGTAAGCAAAAACTCCGGCTTTCCAAAGGCATATAAGGCCCTTTCCCTTTGGAAAAGCCTATTTTCCAGCACTCCATTATCTCCGAATTCCCAGAAACCTTCCCTTGTGTATTCTCCACGCCAAGCGTTAAAATTGGCATGTTCTGCCGCTAACTTACCCGAAAGATGCAAAACGATAATAACAGCAATTTCGTTCGAGGAATCTACTTGAGGAAAATGAGATGCATTAAAACTACATATCTGCTTGTGAAAAATTACACTTTTCACGTCTAATATCATCTCGCGTCTGGTTTACTGCTATTTTCGTTAAATGGCAGAATCTTTTAAAATATGCTTATCGTCAATTATTTTTCACTTCTTTTATTGCGAGTTTTCTAATAATTCTAGATAAAATTATTTTGGTTTTAAGCAACTATGACATAAAAATAAATAAAACTCGATGTGGTTATTTGTATCCATAAGGACAACTTACTGAAACCCAAATTTCATGAAGCTAGCTTAAACGGTTATAAAGATATGAAGGTCCAAAAGTCGTCAATTTTCCACTAACCGACTGACCGACAAATAGAAACATCTCAATATATGTATTATTATATTTGCTATACAGAGTGTGTCGGAATTATGAGAACCTGAACCTGGTTCAAAAAAGTATTCGTACACTAAACCACATTTGCCATTTAAAAACAAAAACAGTAAATAAAAAGGTTTTTAATATTTTGTGGGGTAACCTTTAGCATCAATGACAGCTTGCAGTCGACGAAGCATGGAGTTAACTAAATTTGTAGTAACTTCAGCAACATTTTTGCCATTCTTCCCTTAGAATGTTTTTGCAGTTGATTTTTATTTTGAATTTCGTGTTTCCTTATCTGCTGCTCCAGATGCTCCCACAAATTCTCAATTGGATTGAGATCTGGTGATTGCGGAGGTGTTTTTAATTGGTGAGGTACATTATAAAGCAACCATTCTCTCACTAACTTAGACGAATGCTTAGGGTCATTATCATGCTGGAAATAAAAATCTCCAGCTAGTCCAAGATTGGTAGCGCTTTCTTCCAAATTTTGAAAGCTAAAATATTTCTGTACATAAACCTATCCATGATACCTTCAATAAAATGGAGATTTCCCACTCCGCTTGCAGCCATACAACCCCATACCAAAACGTTGCCACCACCATGTTTGACAGTTGAACGCATATTGGCTGGTTTCATTCGTTCTCCTGTTTTTCGCCACACAAAATTTGCACCATCTGACCCAAACAGATTGTATTTGCTCTCATCAGAGAAAATAACTTTGTGCCAGAACTCCAAGGGCTTATTAATATGAGATTTTGCAAATTCCATCCTAAGTTTTCTATTTTTCTTATTAATCCAAGGCTTTTTCACTGGCCTTCTGCCATGGAATCCTGCTTTTCTAAGGTGGACCCTAATAGTTTCAGGATGAACGCGTTGGCCGGTACGTGATTCCAACTCTGCGGCTAAATAAGGGGCACTAATGTGAGCATTTTTTTTAAGTTGTCGATAAATAATATTCTCATCGCGTTTTGTTATTTTGGAAGGACGTCCTGAACGGGTTTTATTTTGAACTGAACGACACGTTTTATATTTGTTCACAACATATTCTACTGAAGAGGCTGGTTTTCCCACAACTTTTGCTATTTTTCTAATAGATTTCCCTTGATTATAATGACGAATTATAAGATTTTTAATCTCCAAACTCATTTCCTTTCCTTTCCTTCCCATTGTCTTTTTTTTTTTTACTTTTTTCTTCCTAGTGCGCTTTTATACGACTAATTGACGGCAATTTCAACAAAGGCTTTTCGTTAGAGAATACAACAACTGACTGAAGATAAAAATAAATCTAATGTGTACGAATGGCTATTTTGTTATCAGGAATTCTTACTTTTTACCGGGCATATTTTAAATAGCTTATCGTGGCAACGTCTTAATGGAATTTGTAGACGAAGAATTCTAATTGGAGAGGATGTCTTTAGATGCAAAACAATTTTAAAATATATGTCTCTTAAATTTAAAATTATGACAAACCATGAAGAAGATTAGGTTGTACAAATACTTTTGACCTACTGTAGCTTTTTATCATACTTAGGATAAAAATCTTTTTACAAAACATAATTTAAAGATGATTGGTTTTAGATTGAATATCCTATAATCGGCGGGGCTCTTTCTTTGTAAAATTGCAAATAAACTTGCAAAACAAATCAAAAGCCGGCATAATGAAATTTCCACAACCATATTAGCGGCAATGCCACAAAATACCTCGAGAGAACCGCGTTATTTCCTGCGAAAAGCGGGAGTTTCTCTTTCTGCAGGATTTCCAGATAGAAATTCGCGTACATCAACTCATTGACGTACTTTCAACATTTAAAATCTATTTAATTTGTCATAAAATGGTAGTAAAGAACAATTTTTTCTCTCTTTTAATCTGTAGTCCAAGATTCACCAAGGAGCCGGTTTTAAGCTTTCGAAGTCTGATTAAAAAGACAGGCTTGGATACCGTGCTCTAACCTATGGACGGAGGACACACAATAAACCTGAGCAGGTTGCAGTGATAGAGGATATACCACCCACCTCCTAATCTAATCTAATCTAACTTTCAGTAAACCTAGTCTCCAATCTTGAATACACAGTGTTAGCAACATTAATGTTTAATTAAAAGCGCCATTACATTAATAACTAATACCAAAAAAGCTTAAACCTTCTAATCACAAACTTTGATTTTCTAAATTAAGTGACAACGCCAGTCTTTTCAAAATTTAAGCTCACTAAAAATGTCTTTATAATTATAATCGTAGTCCAGAAAAGCTACAGGCTAGCACCGAAGAAACAAATCCTATCAAATACCCGATATCATTTGAAGGTAAAATACCAGCGATCTCTTATGGTCAAGTAGTCCGGAAATCTGCACGATTCAACCTTATTCTAAAGAAAGAATATAAATTTCTTTTTTTGTTTAACTTTTGTATAGTTTCTTTTTGATCTTGCTTTTATATTTTTAAATGATGGCCTTTCAGAGAAAGGATTTTTTTTCTTGGGGGATATGGTCGTTATGTCGACTGCTTACCATATCCACAAAAAAAATGTTTTCCTCTGAAAGGGAAATAATTTAAAAATACCTCTTTTCAGCTAGGGACCTGCCTGAAGTCGCTTAATTCATTGTAAAGTAATGAAAAAATAAATAATTTCCAAATCCCAAAGTATTTGGAAGCATAGAAAATTTTTAATGACGGGCAGTATAGATTTCGTTACAAGGGATCTATAAGAGATCTTTTCTTCGTATCACACAACTGAAACAAGAACCTTGGGTTTTTAGGTAAATCCCAGTTCGTTGCTGTTAAACAGGCTGACATGATGCACTCCTCAAAAATTTTCGTCTTTTTCTTGGCTCTCCAGTTTTATTTTTAATCAACGTATATCATTTATTGTGGATAGTCACTAGGGCGTTTTATTTAATTTTTTTGTCTTCGTAGTTCTACATGAAAAGCTATAAGTCAGGCTTAAAAATTGTATTAATAAACTAAAGAATGGAGTGAAGGGTACCATCGTCAACCAAACTCTGAATGGAATTGATTGTTGAAGAGAGATGAGATTCATGTAAAAAAAAAACAGTTAGTTGGTTGGTCTGGTGCATCCCAGTATTAATTTGATGAAAGCTTGAAAAGTGATCATTAGGATGTTTTATTTAAAACTTTTATTTTTTTCTTAGAGGACACATAAAAATTTGGTTTTTGTTTCCAAACAAATTTACCTGAAAGTTTGAGCCCCTTTGTAAGTTTAAAGTTTTCCTATTTAAAAAGCATGTATTTTTAATGTTTTTTTTTTTTTAATTTCTACGTCTTGGCCAGGTTTTGAGTGTTTATCAGCATATCAGCGAATACTCTGTAAAAAATATGATAATAATCACTATGGTTTAAAACCCGGCAAAGATCTAGAAACTTAAAGAAATAATGATTAAAAACGGTTCTTAAAATTGAAATTAAGGGCTCAAACGTTGGAGTTTTTTCAACTCAAAAACAAAACTTTCATGTGTCCGAAAAGTAATAAATGAAACACCCCAATGGTCACTCTTTAAGTTTTCATTAAATTAATACTGGGATGCACCAGAAGCCAACTACTAGAGTTTCTTTTTTACATCAACGAGCTTTTCTCTCCCACAATAAATTCTATTCAAAGTCTGGCTTTACTCCAGTATTCAGTATCTCAATCCAATATCTAAGCCTCGCCCAAACAGCATTAACTTTCCATTGAGCAATCCCCCATATAAGTAAAGCATGCGTCCACACTATTTCTTGACCTTGCTGCAGAGCTGGGCTACACTACCAAACAATGGTTAAACTGTGGAGCGGACATAAAGCATCACTGAGACCCATGCTGTACTTATATGGGGATTGCCCAATGGAGAGTTTGTGCTGTTTGGGTGACTTATAGCTTTGGAGCATCATATGTCTTTATTGCTAGATCAAGAAATTTTCAGAGCACTGAAAAGTTTTGAATACTTTCTTGGAAATAAATTACACACGTCCAACCTGCCAGGACTCTGGAAAAATGATCGTAGCATAAAAAAACCTGGAAAAGAAAAGATGGTACATCTTTTTAAAAAGTTGTTGTATTGCGATCCAGAGGATTTTTTGTTGCTAAGCGAAGAAAAATATAGAAGAGGGATACGTTCGACCAATAATATGACTTTAAATATTACTTTATTCATATCGAGCCACTGGTCCAGATAGAAATTGCCGCACATCAGATTATCCAGGGCGGTGGGACGCTATCCGGGTTTAATTTAAAATTAATATAGCACAGGCGGCGAATTCCGGAAATGAGCTTTAGAGGCTCCGGGGTGCGTGGGGGTGGAAGAGAGCGCGCGGCGGAGCGAAGGATCTTATTAACGGAGCGACTTTCGCGAGTTTAGTTTTGTTTTAGGTGGTAATTTTGACGAGAGGGTGTAATGATGTACGGGATGATAAGATTTTAAATGGCCTGTATATTATACAAAGAGCCTGGATATCTTGCTGTTAAATATATCTTCCAAAAATTTTTCCTGCATAAAGATTGTAGTTACAGGAAAGGTTTGTAGGGTTTGGAAATTGTTTTTCTCTGGATTTGTGGGTGAGCTGTAATAAAACTTTCTTAATAGCTAAAATTGAATACCTTCATGTAAGTCAAAATGCAGTTTGTTTTAGAATAAGATCATCAAATATTAGACAATAAGAAATAAAGATATTTTTAAAACGGGTTAAGGTTAGTATCACGAGAAAATTGTTTAAACAATGGAAAATAAGTCATTTTTGCACATAACTAACAGGGCAAGTTATAACTAAAAATATGGAAAATGCCCAAAGATCTAACTACTTTTATTTTTAAAAATAGAACAAAATTGTATAAGTAAATGTCGTAGAGGATTGAATTTTATGTCAAAAATTTGAAGTTAAAGCAAAGAGTATAAATCCATAGAACCTCTCAGAGTGAGATTTCAACGTGTCATGAAATTTTAGTATCTACCTGACCACTGAGATAGCGAAAGTAGTCCAATTGACCAATAGAAACTCGACATGGGCATCGACAAATTTTCTGATTGGTCCGGTACAACTTTAGCTATCTGGTGGTCAGGGTAGGTACTAAAATTTTAGAATACGCTGAAATCTCAGTTGTGATGTTCTATGGATTTGTATTCTCTGGTTAAAACATGAAAGTAAAAAAAAATGTAAGTGTCAATTTTTACATTAGGCATCAGAACTGAAATAATGGACAGAAGGGGGCAAATTTTAATATATATTTTTAATTCGTAGTCTTAAGCCACTTATTTTACAAACTGTTGATGCATAATGTAAAAATTGTAAAACCTATTTTTTTAACTTTAATTCTGTAACTTTAAATTTTGACTAAAAATTTAATTCCCTAACATTTCCTTACACAATTTTGTCCTATTTTTAGAAATAAAGGTAGGCTCTTGATCATTTTATATATTTTAAGTTATAACTCGCCCTGTCTAATCACAATCGGAGTAAAATTTTGTATTTTTTAGTTTTGCGCTATGCGACCAGTTTTCCCAAAATTTTGTTTTAAAATTCAAAAATTTTTGGTCCATTTGTCATCTTGTAACACCTATCTTGAGACACACTGTATATTTGTATTCTCTATAAAATTCTCTTTCTATTGATCTATCATAAAGGGTAGTTGTTTTTTACTGATAAAACCACTGGAGGCTATTTCTACGTCTATAAAACAAGATCGGCGTATAACATATGGGCAGTTAGAAGAGATCTTGCGTATTCTTATATCCACTCTTCATCGAATAATTACCGACCATTTAAAAATACGCAAGGTTTGCATGCTGTGGGTGACCCATGCTTTGACTTCTGAACAAGAACAAGTTGGACTCTTTGTTTGACCTCCGGACAGTGCGGACGTGCGTAGAGGACTACAAAGTTCTTCCCGGAGTGGCGGCTAGAGGTGTCCTACGAACGTTTTTTACCTTCGGGGATCAAGCAAAGATTAACGCTAAATTGACGGCATCTTTCTTCTGGATCTAAGCGCTGTGAGCGAAGATTCCTATAAGCTGATGGTATCCTGTTTGGTGGTGAACACTGAGGTATTTCTCAAATGGCTGGAAATAGATGGGCGTGCCATGGGAACTGTCAGTAGTGAAAGTGAAGGTTATACGTAACACCAGTAGCAGATCTTGGTTTGACAGCCGACAATTTATGCATTGCATCGATTGTGAATTGTTTGTTTTCTTTTGGAATTTCTGGGAGCTACGAGCTCGATTATCCAGATTTTCCGCCGACGAAGCCCTGGAAAGCATAGTCCGGAAGGGGGAGAGTGGTGGATTGGACTTGAAGGGACCAAAACCAAGAAAAAAATAGAAAGAGAGAGAACAAGAACAAGTTCGTGTGACATGGTGCCAAGATATGCTTTAAAAAGTTTGAAACCAGGAGATCTAAGCAAGTAGTTTTAATTGGTACAGGTGATGAAACCTGGGTGTTATGATCTCCCAACTAAAGACCAAGGTAGAGTCTGGGTGTTTGAAGATAAAGAGCAACCAGTTCAAGTGCGCAAGTCAAAATCAGTAAACAAAAGAATGCTAACGGGTTTCCTTTACAGCAGAGGTTTAATTAAAACCGTGGTACTTGAAAAACAAAAAATTGTAACTGCGAAGTGGTATCCTGAAATTTGTTTGCCCTCTCTATTACAAGAGCTGCAAATTCTTCACCCAAATTTAAGCCTCAATTATTCTTGGTTTCTGCATCATGACAATACACCCGGTACACAGAGCTGCCCTTACGACCGATCATGTAACCCATGCCGGTTTAAAATTGTTGCCACATCCACCCTACAGCCCCGATTTGGGTTCTTACGATTTTGGTTTGTTTCCTTTGTAAAGAAGCAATTAAAAGGAAGAAAATGTAAGTCCGACATTAAATTATTGGCAAGTTTTGATAAAGTATATCTCTCTCTCTCTATTTTTTTCTTGGTTTTGGTCCCTTCAGGTCCATTCCACCACTCTCCCCCTTCCGGACTATGCTTTCCAGGGCTTCGTGAGCGGAAAATCTGGATAATCGAGCTCGTAGCTCCCAGAAATTCCAAAAGAAAACAAACAATTCAACAATCGATGAAATGCATAAATTGTCGGCTATCAAACCATGATCTGCTACTGGTGTTACGTATACCCTTCACTTTCACTACTGACAGTTCCCATGGCACGCCCATCTATTTCCCGCCATTTGAGAAATACCTCGTGTTCACCACCAAACAGGATACCATCAGCTTATAGGAATCTTCGCTCACAGCGCTTAGATCCAGAAGAAAGATGCCGTCAATTTAGCGTGAATCTTGATCCTCGAAGGTAAAAAACGTTCGTACGATACCTCTAGCCGCCACGCCGCGCCGGGAAGAACTTTGTAGTCCTCTACGCACGTCCGCACTGTCCGGAGGTCAAACAAAGAGTTTTTTGATAAAGTATGCTCTTCTATTCCAAAGGACCAGTGGGCGGCCATGAATGGTTCGAGCGCATGGAAAAATGTATTAATAAAACCTGCGGCTATTTTTAAAAACTCTAATTTATTAATTTTTACGACAAGACTTATGGAACACTCTGTACTAAAATGATTTACTTCATCTTCATAATAACGATAAAAAAGCACAGATAAAGCTCACCCTGTAGATTTACAAGTCTATTTTTAAAAAAACCCTGTATATTCCATTCTTCCACAAGGTCTGCTACCAGTAATTCCAGAAAGTATTTCGACGTGTCGCCGTCGGCGTCAGCAGGAGGCCGACAATCGATCAGTTGCTATAGCAGCACTTCCGGCGGACGCAACGCTCTCTAGACGGGGAAAACTGGAACTTGAGAACTTGTAAAATTATTTTCCCAAGTGGTAACGGGTTATAGAAGAGAATTAAGTCTTAAGACTGTTTAGAAGAGACGAGGAACGAAATGGGTCGTAGAGTAAAATAATGACTGGGTTTAGAATTTTTATTCAAATTTTGGTGCAGTGGTGCAGCAGGGTATCTCTTCTACAGGGTGTTTCTTTATTACAGCGGAAAAATTAATAACCAGGTTCTTGGATAAAAATACTAAATATTTTTTTATAAACATACTTCTTATCTTTAGTTTATTTAGCCTTAGCCAATTGATATATTAGTCTAGTGGCGTCCCAGTGGACACCACAGCCATTATTATTTAAAAAACAGTATACTACTTACTTTTGAAGTTTTAATATATATATTTTTATCTTTGGACTAAACCACGAAGGCTAAAAGCCTAAATACTAACGTACCGTGGGTGTCTTAAGCGAGAGTAAGAGGGAGTTTGTTGACACGGGACTTAAATACTTGAAGATTTGGGGGGAAGGAAAGACCTCCGCGGGCAGCAGGTTCCACATTCTAGAAACTCTAGGGATAAAAAGAACGAACAAAGTGGAAAGTTCGGGGCCTGTCCAGTTGGACCGTATAGGGATGCATACGCGCGGAACCACGAGTTTCTCTGTTGGGAACCGTGAGTGGAGGAACTATACTGGCCAATTTTTCAGAGCAGAAGCCATGGAAGTACCTATAAGAAAGCGATAAATCCCGCACAGCCCGACAATGGGCAAGAGAGGAAAGCCTTTTTGTAAGTGAAGGATCATTAATGAGACGAATAGCTCTTCTTTAAATAGAATCAAGAATGCTTAGGGTTGTAGGGGACGCCATGCCCCAGATATGGGAACAATATTCCAAGGGAGATCGGATTTGGGATACATATAAAGTGTATAAATTAGAAGCGAAAAATACTTTTTGGCTCGAATGAGAAATCCAAGCTTTTTTGAAGCTGCCGTGGCTATAGTTACAATGTGTTTATGCCAGTTAAGGTTACTTTCAAATGTGACGCCCACAAGATTGAAGGTGTCTTTGCTCTGTAAAACTTGGCCGCTCATAACTAGAGGATGAGTATTTAATGACTCTTTTCGCGACAAGGAACATGATTGTGTTTTGGATGCATTAAAATGGACGAGATTTTGTCGCCCCAATCCCATATTAAATTAAGATCCTGCGAAAGAGATATCTGCATCGCTCTGCGTTTGTTTTCCAAGTCAGGTTTAGTGATGGGTTTAGGAACCTGAAAACTGAAGTGAAGGGTACTATCGTCGGCGAAACTATGAATGGAATTAGTTGTGGACGAGAGAAGGTCGTTGATGTGAAGAAGAAACAATGTTGGTGCCAGAACTAAGCCCTATGGCACTCCAGCATTTGATTGGTAAAAGCTTAAAGAATGGCCGTCCACAATAACTGAAATACGACGATCAGATAGATAACTAGAGAGCCAAGTACAGTGTTTAGTTGAAAGACCATAGGAGGGAAGTTTATTAAGAAGTGCGGCATGCCAGACCTGGTCAAACGCTTTGGATATATCAAGAGCAACGATCTGGGACTCACCTATAAACTCAAGAGACTTATTCCAACAGTGTGATACGAATGAAAGAAGATCTGCAGTAGGTCTTTTGTGGCGAAATCCATACTGCCTGTCATGCAAAATTTTGTGTTTTTCTACAAGTGCTTTGCAAAATTGACAAATTTTGAAAAACCTTATGTATCTCCAAAACGACACAAGTTAGAAATGCTTTACTCTTACCACTGAATTTGTTTCAAGAATCAAAATTAGATTGTGAATTTAAATTTGTTCTATCTCTTTTAGTTTTTCGCTATAGCCTGCAAGATCTACGAAAAAGTGCCACCCTGTACACTCTGTTGTATAGACCTATGACCATGCAAGAAACAGCTTCTTATTTCCATATCTGAAAAACAATTGCACTAACAAATTTATTTGTTGTCACACAATCTTAATATAAATTTAAAGATTTTATATTTATTGACTATTCCAATCCGCCTTCCTCATTATACCATTAACACCACCGACAGTAAAAAGTCAAGCACCCCAACACGACTGATAATAGCCCAATCATCCCTCTCCCCTCGTTCCTCCAGTCGCACGTCCGATGCTCACTTCTTTTATCCGCGACAATAGGCTTTATTTAGCGAGGATGACAATTGACATACGCTGCTCGTTCGCGGCACACTTTTGTTTTGGTCCTGTGGGAACGATGCTCGCTTGTTTTGATTCCTGAGGTGGGACCGTACAGGATTCGGTTAATTGACTGTTTGGGATGATGTTTATGAGATTGTTTGTTGGGTGGTCGGAGGATTGAGGTTACTAGTAGTGACGAGTCATTGGGAACTTGTTTGGTTAAGTCAGGGTACGAATGAAAGAAGAATGATTTTTAAATTTGTGTAATTTATATGGGTTTTTTTGTGGTATATTATTTTAAAAATAATAATCCTTTTATCAGTAGTCTTCTTTAGGGATTGTAATATACAGGGTGTTTCTAAAAAATGCGAGAAGTTTTAGGAGGTGATTTTCATCAAAAAATATGAACATATGTCCTAAACGTCCTAGTTTTTAAGATACAGGGTATTAAAATTTTCAAAAAACCAAAAATTTCCAAAACACTTTTTAGTAAAAACTGTTATACTTGATATAAACCTTATTAAAATAAGTAGGGTAGGGAGGGGCTAGTTGAGCAATTTTTCACTTCATCAGTTATAGCTCCTCAAAAATAGGTCTTAGGGGCTTCTAATGCATACTGATGGATTAGCAATTTATTTTCAATTCTAATAAGTCGAATTTAGGAGCTACATCTATTTTATTGTAGATAGGGCAAGTATGCCCAACGTACCCCATAGGTAAGGTAAGTTGAGCAAGGGTATGGGGCTTGTGGAGCACTTAGAAAGTATAGTCAAATAATGGCTTGAATGTTAGATACGTTTACAAAAAATACATTTTGACAATTTGCTGTTTATATTTATAATCTTATAGAGTCAAAACAACAAATATCATTAATAAAACAGCAACGTACCTAGCTTAGCTTAACTATTGGATTTAATATCTAGCAAGAAATGCCTTACAAATTAAAAAAATAGTTTGTTAATTTTATTTAAATTTTTAAAATTATAACTTTTTTCTATATTTTTATTTAAAAATGTTTTTGTTAGAAAATTGTATTTAAAAATTTTAAATTTTCATTGACTCATCTTCGTTTATAAAAGTTTTTTTGAACTTTTTCCAGAGAAAATTTATAAGTTAGATAGGTCAGCTCGTTTTCTTTGTTGCTTGTACAAAGTTCGGGTTGCAGCTTCTTTTAAATCTTGGGGAGACTCTAGTAGTCTTACTGTTATAAGTCCGTATACTAAAAAAATAATAAAAAAAACATTTTATACTTAAAACCGTGGGGTTAGTTGGGCAACTGTAGCTCAACTAACCCCAACCTGAAAATCTAAAGGAAAAGTGAATTTATTAAAAAACCGGTTAGAATTATATCCAAAATCTTTACACATAATAAAACTGCAATAAATTTACTTATGATTAACACTTACCGGATTGAGAACGGAATACATTTAACTATCACAGATAAAATTTTCGGCTTGCAACTTTTTGATCACAAAATAAACAATGCGCCAGGATACTTTTCTCGATCTCCGCGTCACCACTAGTGGTCGCACAATGTGTTCCCCTCGCGCAACCCCCTGCGGTCGATATTTTTTGAGATATTTTGATTGCCCTTACCTCTATGCTCAACTAGCCCCGCCCTACCCTACTTTGTAAGAATCGCTCTGAGCAACCGTTGGGGATATTTGCGTTTAAGGTGTTTAGTGGCGTCAAAAAGTATATGTACATTTGGAAGAATAATACATTAAAACATTCCTTTAAAGCCGCGTCTAGTCGTGCAACAATTCGCCGTGCCGCTCCACGCCGCATACCGCGCCACATAGCACGAACGTGGACTTGGACGGGATTCACTTCGTTTCAAGGGCTTGGCGAATGATTTGCCGGTGATTCAGAGCTTGTTGATATTTTGGCGTCTAAGGAGCACGCCAACAGGTTAGTTCGTTCGGATGGCGAATAATAAAAAAAAAAACTCCAACTTTGTTTTTCATTTATCTTCGTACCTCTTACCATTTTCAAGATACCCATACTGGCCCTCCTTATCTTGGACACGTTGTTTATTTTTCTGGAAATATAAATTTAAACAAAATATGGTAATATCTCAATATAGCGGTTTTCGCTATTATAAGAGATTTTCGAAACATTCTTTTTCAGGGCGTTTCTATAGGTCGATTATGACACAAATCTGTGTGCGCGTTTTCCAAAATCCATTTCTATAATTTATTATTAATAAAAACATATTTACGGGACGGTGGAGTGAACAGGGGTGCTGGGTGGGGACAAAACAGTATAAATCCAACGTCAAAGACAAGAAAACATTAATACACTGCACTCGGGGCACATGAAAAATGTAAATTAATTTTTGAAAAGTAATAAATTTTTCGAAAAACATATGAGATATCTCGTCCGCCATTAATTAAAGAAGGAAAATAGGCGCCTTCATTTTGGTCAGCTGATAACATGAAGTTCGTCATTATGAAAATGACAGTCTTGATAAAAGCGGCGTTGCCAAACTTCTTATGAAGAATTAACACCAAGCCTATTTCAGGAATTATCCATCATTTCCATGAGGAACAATGGTATTTTTTGTAAAAATGACTCCTTCTTTATGTTTAGGTATTTTCTTTTTTCTTCTACAAATTATGATAGGAAGAAGGAATAACTTAATTTTTCATATGAATTTTGTCCTGTATCTTCCTTTTTTTAAGCTATTGACACTTTCTCACTTTATTTGGCAACATCGCAAGACATTTACAATTCTATTTCAAGCTCTTCTTTTATGCAGTAACAGCCATGGCCGGATTGTTGTACTATTATTTATTTTTAATTTTTTTAAACAATTTTTTGGACATTTTTGTAAACAGAAAGTGCGGTGTGTACTGTAAAATACTGTTTTTGGGCGTTTAATGTAGGATTTCTACTGTTTCGTCCCCACCCAGCACCCCTGTTCACTCCACCGTCCCGTTAATATGTTTTTATTAATAATAAATTATAGAAATGGATTTTGGAAAACGCGCACACAGATTTGTGTCATAATCGACCTATAGAAACGCCCTGAAAGAGAATTTTTCAAAATCTCTTATAATAGCGAAAACCGCTATATCAAACTATTACCCAAAATATTTTTGACTTTTTGCAGAGACACCCTATATATTTTTTTTTTAATTTTACTAACATTTTTTAAATAATCATAGTAAAACATGAATTTATATAAAGTAAGTATAAAAAATTATTTATAAACATGCATTATGACTTTTTTGGACGGACGACGCTTTCAAACCCTCCCGTATGTGCGGGAGGCTCCATATTCATAAGCCTACATAATTTGCGAAACTGTTTAAAAAGGCGTTGTAACTTTTAAGTAAATACCCTGTATATTTATCGATATTTAAAAAAGTATAAATCCGTTTACATTAGGTATCTTTTAAATATATAATACATAGAACCAAAAAAAAAGAATACCAAACACTTCAACAATATAATGTGTATAATTTACCGACTCGTAAACACCTTAAAGAAAAACAGACACAAAACCAACGTGCAAGCACACACATCCCCATCCCCTCACCCCTCGCACCATGATAAGGGTGAAAATAAGGGCCGGTCTTCGTTTACGACGCCACCACCACGGCCTTCTCCCCGTCTGATTGGCTGCTGTTCAACCCCTGACCCTGCCCCTCGTGTACCGAACCCCCACGACGAGAAGTGAAAAAGTCACAGATCGATCATAAACGTTGTTTTCGGTTGACAGTCTTGTCGCGCGTTGATATTTGACAGCTGTTTTGACAGGAAGTCACGTGACAGCTCGAGGTCGCGCTTTTGCGAGGATTTGTCTACGAAAATACGCTTAATTTTTGAAAAAGTGTTTTATTAAGGAAAAGGTTTTTTTGTTTGACGAATGACTAAAAATTCGTGAAGAGCTATGAGTGTGTAAAAGTGTCATTTTTACAAATTTCCACTATGTTGGATATAAAACCGTCGGCTGACTATCTGAGTAGAAGTTCTACGTTTGGACAGTTTTCTATGTTATTTGGTAAATATTTTTTTATTTATTATGAGTTTGGAGTTTAGAATTATTATTAGAAAAACAGGTAATTTTCTAGAAACCTGCGGCAACTCCGATTTTGACAGAAATTTGGTATACGGGGTTTTGGGGCGCTGATCACGAATCTGAAAGAATTTTTTGGCGGAAACGTTTCGTTCTTGAGATATTCATCATCAGGCTCGAAATTTAAGTTAGTCCTATTTTTACAATATTTTCCCTTCTTTTGCTCACAATTCTTAATTTAAAGCTAAAAGTGGTACACAATATTTGATTTTCTCCTTTTAAAACCCGTTTTTACGTATTTTACATTATTTTTGCATTAAATTGCATAGCTATACTTTGAATCATTTCAGTCCCAGTGTGCCATGAAGCCCTATGTGTATGTATGGTTGCCGCATTATCAAGAAAAGCCACGCAATTTAATGCAAAAATAATGTAAAAACATGGAAAAACGAGGTTTTAAAGGTGAAAATCAAATATTTTAGTGACACTTTAGCTTTAAATCAGAATTGTGTGCAAGAAGGGGAATATAGTGAAAATAAGCTTAGTTCAAATTTGAAATTTGATGATGAATTTCTCGGAGACGAAACGTTTCCGCCAAAATTCTTTCAGATTTCGTGACCAGCGCCCCAAAAAATTCCAATATGCAAATTTCGTTACAGGTTGCCTGAGTTTCTAGAGGTACCGAAGAAACAGTATTTTTAAAGAGATTTGGGGACATTGGTGTACCAGGCAACCCTATATAAAAGCATTATTCTAGTTTCTCTATATTTTTTTAAAATGTGTAAAAGCCAGGTCTTTTTAAAGTTGATTCCTTAAATGTAATATGTACCGGGTGTCAGATTAAAAATTTGCAAACCCCTTAGCTTTCATTTCTTTATCGTACACAATAAATAAAAATGAGAGTCTAGTTTAAAAATGTACAATCTCCATTTCTACTTTTTAATACAATAGTGAAATAAATGTCCCAGTAGTTAATATTTTCACTTGTAATACCACTAGTGCTAAATTTATTTCCGGAATTTTTTCAAGACCACGAATATTTTGAAAATTACCCGAGCCGCAGGCGAGGGAGAATTTTCTTAAAATATTTCGTGGCCGAGAAAAAATTTCCCGGAATAATTTAAGCACGTGTGGTATTCGGTAAGAAAATTTCACACCAAGTGTGTGTTAAATAATATTCTTTTAAATTAATATTTGTAACTTGGACACTAGAACTTTAAAATTATTTACTATTTACCAATTGAAGTTGCAAATATATGTAATTTTAGAGCTTATCATTGTTTATTCGTTTAATATTATATATACCCTATATTACTACAGTTGGTAAAAATAGTTTATTTTAATTTTTTAGACCCATACCTTGCTTTCGTTTGCTCTTCACTTATGTCTAGTACTTCAGATCTTAGGATATTATTTTACTAACTGTAGTTGTATAAAATTGTCATTTTAGGGTCTTAAAACCTTACATTATTTTATATTATGTTATGTCTGAAATACTATAACTGGTACAAAATAACGTTTTCTTTAATTATGTATGTGAATGACAGACATGACGTTAAAACAAATTCAATGATATGTCAAAGAAAATTCCACTATAATTCGCTCCAGGGTACCCCTGGCAGAAGAAAAAAAAAAATTCACATAAATACTTGTGTTGTCATGATAATGCAACCAAAACTACATTTGATTGGTCAAAAAACAGTGGTGTAGAATTTTCAGCAGTAAATTTAAATAAATAACATTTTAGGTCATAACTATATCCATAACACAGTGTTCAAACAAAAAGAATGCATTTTATTCAATGTATAAGTTCTTTCTTTATTTTTTTATTAGATATAACATTAAAATCTAATTTTGAAGATTGTACATTTATTCCATTTAAGAGGAAAAATGGTTTATTATTTTACTTTTCCCATATTTTTAAATAAATTCAAGATAGTTAATCGGTGTATTTTAGCTCAGAGAATTTAAAAATCGTATTAAAAAACAATCGCATTGAAAACAAAAGACTTACGCCATAAATGTATTTTTTAAATGAAATACCATATTTATTGTTAGATTTTTGAATTCTATGGTCAATTCTAAGTGCTTTTTATTAGGGGTACTACATGTTTATCTTTTACTTTTTAAAGTTTTTGACGCCTAAAAGGTCACATTTAGGGCTTATTTAATTAAAAATCTCAATATGAAATACAGGTATTGTATAGGTGATTACCTGATACTTCAAGTCATTTTTTTTATTTCTTTAAAAATTATTCATGTGTCTTCTTTTTGCTTAACTGGCATTTTCTCCACACTTGTAAATATAGCGTTACTATCTGTAGTTTTTTATGTAACGAATTATTCAATTTAAAAACTAGTATTAAAATTCACCAATAGGTAAGAGTTTAATGACTTTAAAGTATTAGGTAATCACCTGTATTACCTTTATTGTGTATTGATATATTTAAAAATATCTAATATTAGCCAAAAATATGACTCTTTAAGCGTTGATAACCCAAAAACAGTTAAAGACAGACATATAGTACCTTTAATAAAAAATACTTAGAATTGCGAAAAAGAATTTAAAAAAATAATTATAAATATGGTGCTCTATTTAAAGAATGCAACATTAATGGCGTTATCGATTTTAATAAAGAATACCTTATTTTTTAAGTTTTTGATTGTCTATAAAATGGCGCCCCCAGCTTTGCGATATCTGTCAAAAATAAAAAGTTATGAAGTAAATAAATTTTAAGTTTTAGGTAAAGTGCCCTTTGGCGGTATTTAAAAAGTACTTTTATCTTCAAATGTTAGAATCTGCAAAGCTTGATTTGTGTGCCAAATGTCAACTAGATTGGTTAAAAATAAATGCAATATGGCGAAAAAACAAAAATAAAAATTAAACTTTTAACCCTGTAACATGGTAACCATGGAGATTTCGACCTTTGTCAAAGGACTTACTAACATTATTTTTCATTCGGAATGACCCCTTAAAATTTCCTAACCCATTTCCGAACACTCTGTATAGTTCTTTTCACCATCTACTAAAGTGAGTTGACCTGAGATGGGATAATGACATGCAATAACGCCATAAAAGTATTAGCAAGATAGGGCCATATTCATTTTGTTGTTGGGGAATAATAAAATATTATAATTAGTAAAAGTAAAATAAATTATTACCTGAAAACTTTGAAAGACTTTTGGGTCATTCTTATTATTTTATTTTATTTTATTGCAATGTATTAATGTAAAATAATGGCAATTTATACCTGATGATAACTTATAAGTACAAAAGAACTCTTTATTTCGACATGTTCTGAAACACTGTTTGTTATTAAGTTCTGCAGTGACAGTGTGTTTTAAAATGTCGAATGCAAAAGCTGTTTTTATGCAGTAGCCGAAAATGTTTGCCTGTTGAAGCAAAAATATCTGTCAAAGTGTTTAAAGTTAGTAAGAGTAAGGCCACAAATAGTTATTTTTGTACCAACGGCGTAAAATAGCAATTTTACGCCCGCGGCTGAAAGTTTTTGCCCGAGATCTCGCGAGGAGCCGACAATCAGCTGTGGGTTGCAAACAATATTTTTGTACGACTGAATTTAATATACAAGCATTTTCTGTAGTTAGGAGAAAATTTTTCAGCTTTTTCAAATTGTAATCAGTATACTTTTAACATATGTTTAATTAAATAAATTGCCATTTTACCAAAAAAAAATGGGACATTATTTAATTTTATTGTTTTATAAATTTACAAATGCAGACGTTTTTATGCTTTTTGCCCTAGGGCGCGTAAATAGTATAGTTACATTACAAGGGTGGAAACTGACTTATTTCACACGAGTGGGAATATTGTTGCACGAGGTGTCAGCCGAGTACGACAAACCCACGAGTGTAAGAATGTGATTTTCACACAAGTAATGTACACTATTTTTCCTACGACCACAAAGTTATTCTCAAGAAAAAAGTTGTTTGTCTTCACAGAAAAAATAAGAAAACAATTGAAAACTTTGCATCACTAGGGTGATATATACTTTTCCATACTGCGATATATTATACTGTTTAACAATATTTTTATATCAAAAATCACCTACCTAGTAGCTTTTCATTATTTTAGAATTAAAAAAAGGTCCTCATTTAAAAAATATTGCATGGGTTTATCAATGTAAATCCCATTAACAGGCTGATAACTTCAAATTTATTTTAAATAACAATGATAGCGATGACATTTTCATATTATACTTTTGCAACACTAGTGTTGTAAAGTTACTTTGCAACACTAGTGTGATATAACGGCATTTTCTATGCATGAAAACAGTGTGCTATTTACTATTTTTACATGTGGTCGTAGGAAAAGTGCTATTTTACGCCATCATTTGTAAATGCGGGCCATTTAATACTCTTTTGCCCTAGGGCGTAAAGTGCAATTTTAAAGCCTCAAGTGGGGGCGTAAAGTTGTATTTTACGATCAGTCGTTTTCAAAAACATTTTTCATTAAACGAAAAATCAACTTGAACCGACGTTCCTGTAAGTACAGTGTGAAAAATGGTGAATAAAACTGTGAAGTCTAGAAAAGACAGTGGTGCACCTAAATCTGTTCTCTTTTGCAATAAATATTAATCTGTCGAAAAATTTATCAGATGTACGAAGAGCAGAAAGTCACTCTTAGATCGTGAGAAAAACTATATACGTAAATAAAATAAATAAATTTACAACTTAACTTATTTTTTTGCAGATACTTCCTACAAAGGATCATGGAGTCCTCACACAGCATCTCAAACCTCAAGGTAAGTCAAATTTAAAGAAACAGTCCACTAATTAGGTGATTAAAAAAATATAAATTTATGCAGTTTATTCATCATGTTTTTTTATAATGGGAAATAAAGAAAAAAATATTGGCCCATGGGGGGGATCAGACCCACGAGCCACGCTTCAGTGTGTGTGTGGCTGATATATAAGTTATTAGCTGCGACGCTCTAGCCAAGCTGACCGTCACTAATGGGCCGATGTATGTTTGCCACTTAAAAACACTTGAAGTTTGGCGGGGTCAAAAATAGAAGTCTAAAAATAAATAAAGGAAATACCAACTACATTTAAATTTAGATAAAATCCATATTTTAAATAGAAAATATACCAAAATATAATATTATAATTGAAATAACTTTTAGATATATTAAAAATTATATTCCCTTTACTTTTTTTCGGTATTGTATTGTATTTACAAAACGATTTTAATGAAATTTGGTATACAGTATACAGGGGTCATTTGGGGCGCTGGCGCTGCTTACGAATCTAAAATTTTTAGTCGGACACGTTGTTTTATTGATCAGATTCCTGCTTTGAAAATATTATGTTCTTTAATGTTTTTCAATAATTTTCTATGTGCATTTATTTTAACATTGTGACATTAATATGATGTAAAATTAAATAACATTTTTAAAATATAAAATTAAAAAAAATTAAACAAAAAAATTTAAATGAAAAGAGGTCTCTCTAACCCAATCAAAAAGTTACTGGGCTCGTCCGGGATTTGAACCAGGACCTCCCCGCACCCTAAGCGGAAATCATACCCCTAGACCAACGAGCCATGCTTCTAAAATTTATTTGGTTATAATTTTAGCCAAAATAAAGAAAGTTAAATTAACTTTAATATTGCCTTAAGATTGAATGTATTTAACCTACTTACAATAATATATTATGCTGTAAATCACGTACGACTATAAATTAAGTTTTTACAGAGGCTCGTTAGTCTAGGGTATGATTTCCGCTTAGGGTGCGGGAGGTCCCAGGTTCAAATCCCGGACGAGGCCCGGTAACTTTTTACTTGTGAAATTTTGAATCACTTGGAGTGCTTAGTATTTATTTAATATAGGTTATTATTTTTACCGTTAGACAGTGCCATTCTATCATTATAATGTTTGCCTCTTGCTGTAAAAGAGAAAAAAGATTAACAAAAGCCCAAAAATGTTTTTCTCACCGTAGTCGGTGCGGAAATTTCCACGAGAAGGAGGAACAAGTTACGACATACTCGCTTCGGTTGCGGAAATTCGCAATTGCGCCGGCCAGGAAAGCGACGGGAAAACGGAATTTCCGTGCCGGACGGGAGCCGGAAAGCCAAAAGTGGCTGATGTTCATTTTAAACTTACGATTAAGACAGCAGAGACATCTTTTTCTTTAGACTGTGTAGTATATGAGTGAATTAAAAAGAAGTACCTATTCGGGTTTGATATCAACTTGTAACCATTAAACCTTTTTTTCTATGCTTTATATCCAGGGTCGGATTTGCTGTGACGGAGCCCCAAAATAAAAATGCAATAGTCAAGGGCCCCTTTTAATAAAATTTAAGCCAAAAAAAACCTCTTTTCCTATTTCATAACATTCGAGACCAAAAAAAAGTCATTAGATGTTTACTACTTTTATTAACGAATACAAATATTCAATCACAAAACATTTCGCCTTTTATTTTTTCTCATTTTTGGGGCCCCATTTTCGTTACGTGGGGCCCCTATCTATACGGGGCCTCTTGGCTGTTGCCTACTTTGCCCAATAGATAATCCGTCCTCGGCCTAACAGGTTTTCCCATAACCTTGACAATCATTGAGGAGTGTCTTTTAAAAGGGAAATTTTATTTTATTTTGAAATTTCGGTAACAATTTAATAAACGGTATTCTGCTATTTTAAGGGTTTTTTAAAAATTATTGATACTTACTTATTTTAGACACTCTTCTAAATAAAACGTGAAGTGGCGCACATTCAAAATATTCCGTTTTAAAAAAAATATCAGTACACAAACTTAAGGGACCGGGGAGTGAAATGGGGTGCTGGGCGGGGTTAAATTGGTAAAACGAGTTAATGAAACTGAACATCACATGTAAAATTAAGTAAAAGTTACATTTTTTCCAGATAATTTTGAGAATAAAGATAAAAAATATAATAAATATAAAATTGTTAATACCTTATCTAAAAGTAAGAAAAAAACGACTAAAAACATCAAGGTTATACCATGCCTAAATATGGAAAGCATTTGGCAACATCGTAAGGATATGATTTTATTTATGAGTAAATAAAAAGAAATAATTCACACAAACTGGATTCATAAAGTGTGTATTAGTCTCTGGTGTATTTAAAGGAATAAAAAAAAACCAGAACTAACCTGACCACCCTTTATAATCCCTCTTTTAGTATTAAACATTTATACAACGTTGCCAATTGTCCATAATAAAAGTGGACAAATGCCAAAAAAAAATATTTTTTTATATAATTAAAAAAATCATAACTGCGCCTTCATATTATTATTAAGGACAACTAATAGATAACATGTACGTCAAAAATATTTTTAAAAAATCGTTAAAATAGCAGAAAACCGTATACTAAATAGACACATTTTGCACCTCTTAAAATAACAGACGTTTTTGGCCTCCTTATGGTTATCGCTATTAAACATAACGATTACGGCAGCAGTTTTAGACAGAGATTTTGCAGCCTCTTTTAAGAAATTTATTTTGCGTCTGCGCTTTCGACACATAACCTTATTTTTGCCTGTGGTTCACCGCGATTTTAAAGTTAACGAAAATGCAGTATTTACTTTTATTCTTCATAAGATATAAATTGATATTTAAATATATGCAAACACTTCTGTTGATTTCGTTTTTAAAAGTAGATGCAAACAATACAGTATAAGCAAAACACAAAAAAGTAAGGTTAGGTTTGGTAGTAGAATAAAAAGCAAGTGTGCCAGATTGGAACATCTAAATTAATTACTGATTTAGAATATCCGTAAAAAGTGCAAGTCCGTTTTAATTTCTTAACACTATTTGATTTTTATTACTGCTATAGATTTTTCATTAATTAGAGCCTATGTATAAATGATATATTAATTAATACGACATTAAAATTTTACCCTTTTAAATAATTGA
>JACEGR010005968.1:0-66469 GCA_014170235.1 Listronotus bonariensis | reverse complement strand
TAGATTACAGATATTAAAATTGACAACCAAATACATTTTATACTGTGTAAGGCTTTCGCGGCCATCTTCTGCTAAACTTATGTTTGTTGGGCTATTCGACCGTCGTCGAAAGTTTTGTTTCCTTGACGTTTCGCCAGCGTGAGTGGTTGGCATCCTCAGAAGGTTCCTGGTACACTATTTGTAGTAGTCACTAGGAGCATTTTAAGGATGCCAACCACTCGCAACGGCCAAACGTCAAGGAACCAAAATCTTCGACGACGGCCGAATAGCCCAAAAACATAAGTTTAGCAAAAACATGTTGCTCTTTGGTACAAAAGCGTTCGATTTAATGAAACGCACACCACAAACTCTAGAGTCTTGTAGCAAACATCTACTCCTACTCTACTTCAACTCCGTCACCAAACCCGAACCAGCTCTTGTACCCAGTTAAGTACTTCCACCAAATATGATCCCCGTATATAAGGCCACTCGTCAAGGATAAAGGATTAGATTATTAAAAAATATATATTTATCACACATTTTTGAGCGCTTCAGATAAAGATAGGGTAAGTTAATAACATGCCAAAAGGTGTGTACCAGAACTAATCTGATAATTTAAGAGTTACGAAAAAAAAGCCAAAGGCTACAAAGTTCTAAAAAAACGTCATCTTGACATTCCCGAGCGTGATTTTTTTGTTTTAAAAGAAATAATTCAAGGATAACAAAAAATATAAATCTAACGATTTCCACAAGCCAAAATAATAGTATTTTTTGACATATTTAAAAATTAAGAGCCGTTTTTCACCGATGAAAAGGTATACATTATATAACATTTGTTTCTTCTTATCATCTAAACTTTGCAACCCAATATGTCTCTATAAGGCTGGAGTAAATCCCCATTTAGCATCGTGGGCTCCCCTACTGTTATCATTTTTTGTAAAAAAACCTATAACTATTTTTTAAAGTTTAAAGCTACTGATATATGAATATCTACAGGATCAGAAAACCATTTCTTTTCCTTTACCACCCTTCAAATATTCGAAAGTCCTATTATTTTGTACATATCCATAAAAACATATTATTTAAAAGGGCTGACGGACCTCGGTCGATGGCCTTTTGTGATTTCCCAATAAAATACTTTTTATAAATAAATAATTTTATTAAAAAATTAATTCATTACAAACAAGACACAAAACCACGTAGGATTACAAAGGTGTTTGTTCTAGCTAGAACAAACAATAACATTTGCATTTAACACTTCTTTAGAGTTTTTTTTGGTTCTTGAGTACTTATGATTCTATAGAACCAAATGTGTAGGAGGCAAAATGTAACGATGTTATTAAAATTCGAAGTTGTTTCGAATTATTAAACATAACTGGAATGTTTACATAAGAGGTAGGTCAAGCAAACACAACCTGTTTGGGGCAAAAAAGGTAACCATAGTTTTTGGTCAGGGCAGGACTAACGAACTATTTAAAACATATTTATAAAGTTTTGTTCGAAAGAGACTGAAAAATAAGCTCAGAAGAATTAACTTCTTTAATTTTTTCTTAGAAACACTCAAAGAAACACAAACACAACATACAATATGTAACACATAAGCTGTCATTTATAGTCTAGCTTCATATACCGAAAAATAGTTTCTTTGTTTGTGCTACTTCAATCCTAATATACAGGTTGTCCAGTACCTCTCTGATCAACTTAAACGGGTGATTCCACAATGAAAAATAGAAAAAACACTTCATATGATCGTGTGTCCTAAAGGTCATATACATTTTTCAAAATACAAGAAAAATTACCAGTGTCGTCCACGATGGGTTTAACGTATATATTTCTTAAGAAAACATGATTCGCCGATGCATTTTTTTAAATAAAAATACTTTTTAAAACGCTCGTTCAGTTTAGAACAAATTTCATTTTTTATTTTTTTTATCCGATGTACGGTTTTCGCATAAATAAATAAAAACCATTTCTCGGCATGGTAAAATCCCTACCTAATTAGAAAATAAATAAAAAAGGTAATTTTTTACACTGTATAATTGGGTATTAGGTACCGATACTAAATGAACAATTCGAGAAATGGTTTCTCATTATTTTTCGCAAAATCCGTACATCTAATAAAAAAATTAGATTTATTCTAAACTAAATAAGAATTTAAAAAGTATTTTTATTTTACAAAAACGGAGTGGCGTACTGGTAAAAATTAGTTGTTTTCCTGTTTGCCCAAAAATGCCTTTTAAATGTCCTTTCCTCTTGAGCAACATTTATATCTTTTAAGATACCTCGTATACCACTAAAAATAATTAATATAGAATTATTTCATTTTGGCTTTCAGACCATACAGAACTTTTTATAAAGAATACCTATTTTTTCGTAAATTATTAATAAAAATGCTTTCCAAGTGGTGCGAACATAAGTAGACACACTGTATATCTACGTACCAAATTTTATATTAAACCATACTTTTTGTCGTCCCCTGTATATATTAAAGGAATAATAAAAATCTGATAAATTCTGTTTTTTAAAGGCACTAGATAAACGACCGCCGGCAGTTTTGCTCAATTATAAGAAGAAAAGCGCCGTCCGGCGGTTTTATCTATTTACGAACATGAAAATCGCCGAAATTGTATATTAATTTGTTATTACCGGCGGTTTTTACTTATTTTATTGGTAGATGCCGCCGTCCGACAGCAATGCTTATAAAAACTATTAAAAACCACCAAATAATACATAGTTAAAGTTAATTCAACCTTAATAATTATTTAATTTGTTGTGTTGTAAGCGTGTAGTTTTCTTGTGGTCTTATTTAATATTATTTTTTTATTGGTCAAAAAACAAAAATAAAACTGGGAGACACGTTTGACACCTACGAAGATTTTGTCGAAGCTCTTTTCAAAAAAAATCTTTTAAAAAAGAAAATCCAGGAATATTCAAGAGACAAGAAAAAAACTGATCGTTTTATAGAACTAAATGTAGGGTATTATCAATTAAAATATGCATTTATTAAGGGTTAAAGAAACTTTAAACTTTTTAGGAAAAGGAAAACCAGGTAAATAATTCATAAACACTGCCTATTTCTTCAATCATATTATTAACATTTAAGGAAAAATAATTCAACTCGGGCCAATAGCTACAGGGTTATGAGTGTTGACACGTTAGCCACAGGTTGCGTAGACCTTATAATATTCTACATACTGTTGATTAATGACTTGTAATGTTAATGTAAATAATAAAGATCTTTTAAAACGAAATAATGAATGTTGACACGTAAGGCACAGGTACCTAGTTCGAATCCGGATATGTAACAAACTTTTTTTTCTTTAAATTTTTTTTTTTTTGTAATTTTTTATAAATCTTGTCTCATTTTTTTTATTCTTCATAAGTTATATCTAATTGCTGACCGCCATGCTGACGTGCTGATAAGTTATTCCTTCGCCTTTCCTGCCTGACAATATGTTTTTAAGGTGTTTTTTGGTGTTTGAGAAATATTGGGTATATGTGACGAAATAATTTTGTTATGTGTCTTTTTAATTATAGACTTTTTATAAATTGACAATCCAGCCATGAAACGTTGCGATAAATATATACTGGTTTTTATTTGCCTGTCCCCATCCCGCTATTGAAAACTAAAATTAAGCGACTTGGCAACGTTGCAGTTGCAAATTTAGAATATTGACATTTCATATTCAAGTTTTGCTTTCTGTTGTTGTAGTTAATATTCTATTTTTTAAACAATTTTTATGATTTATGAGATGAATGTAATAAAAAATTAGAAAATAGTTAGTCTGCAACTAGGGTTAAGCGTTTAAGTGGCTTCCATCGTGGATTTCGTTAAAAATTCAGCAATGAAGCAAAACGTGCGAAGTCAGTTTTGGTTTATCTGCAGTTCAAGTCTAAATAATGAAGAACTTACGCTTTATGGCTATATATAAAGTTTTTCGAAACACTATCTTGCTTTGCGTTATTTAGGTTGTCAGACAATGATGCCTAATATTTTTGTGAAATTTAATAACTAATCAGGTAATTTATGTAAATATTCTTTGCCAAATTAAATCTAGATACCCATTTTTATCAACTGTTTGACCGAATTTCAACATTGTGCTCCTTAATTTGAATTCCCAGTACTACTTCAATTTGTTTTTCCAAAGGGCGCTATAAACTAAACTACAATATTAAAAAATAAAATCACAAGAAAAATAAATATTTACGGCTCAGCAAAATAAATAATTTAAGGTTAGGTTAACTTTAACTATTATTTGGTGGTTTTTAATAGTTCCTATAAACATTGCCGCCAGACGTCAGCATCTACCGATAAAATAATCGCCGGTAAAAAGTAATTAATAACCATTTTTGGCGGTTTTTATATACATACATAGATAAAACCGCCGAACGGCGGTTTTCTTCTTATAAATAAGCAAATCCGCCGGCGGTCATTTAGCCAGTGCATTTCTTAAAATATTTATTTCCCTGTAAAAAGCATCTAAAATGTCCCTAATTTAAATTTGTTTCTCTTCCTACAAAGGCCGAACCTGTCCACTTAACCAAAAACAACAATACAGTCAGGACGTTCGTGCACTTCAATAAACTGCCCAATCATCCGAATAATTATTGAAAAGGAGCGTACAAGATTAAGGAGGTTCCGAAACGGCTTTGGGCACCAACACTGATGAATACACCAAAGTGTAGCGGCTGTCAACTTTGACAGGCCCTTAAACAGCCGACGCGGGACTTATTTTTTAATAGTTCGATTGTTCGTGTAGAGGTGGCTTGATTAAAGTAAATATAAGTTAAATCTTTTTGAAAACCAACATGGCGTTTTTAATGTTGATTCAAGTGAGGTAACAGAAATTTACTAATTGTACTTATGTTAAGAGCTACATTTTTAAAAAATAGTGGTCATTCGTTTGGTTGAGGAGATCAGATGTAAATTATTTCTTTATGATTATGGTAAAGTTATTTTAGAAAATGATAAGATTTTTATGTTTTTTTACTTGTAGATATAGAAAAAAAAAAGAAAAAAACTTTTAAAATACCCTGCGCCACTATTAATATTTTTACAGTTTAACAATCAACCCCTTTCATTTACAATTTTATTTTGGCAAATTTCTTAAATTTAACGGGTAAAAAGGCATTTAACTACCTAATTTGCAGAATTATTATTAAAGAATATAATCTATACTAATATATAAAGAGGTAAAGTTTGTAACTTTGTGAGTTTGTGGATTTGTGGGTTTGTAGCCGCTAATCTTCGGAAGTACTGAACACATCATAAAAATTCTTTCACAATCAGAAAGCTACACTATTCAGGTGCGTTATAGGCTATATTTTACTATGATTACACAAAAGCTCAGACATTAACGCCTAACGAAGTGGGCACGAATCGCCTATCTTGGATAAACTATAATTAAAATTCAATATTGACGTCACCATTCTCAATGGATTTTAAGGCGGTTTTTTTAATAGATAGAGTGATTCAAAAGGAAGGTTTATATGTATAATAATATCAAAAAAAAAAACATATAGAGAGTGTTTAAAAAAAAAAGTTTATATTTAAAATTCGATATAACTTAACGAATTTTAATGCGTTTTTTTATTGGTAGACTGATTCAAGAGGAAGGTTTATATCTATAATCATGTCAAAAAAACATATACAGAGTGTTTTAAAACATAGTTTACATTTAAAATTCGATATTGACGTTACCATTGTCAACGGATTTTAATGCGTTTTTTTAATAAATAGAGTAATTCAAGAGGAAAGTTTTTTATATATAATAATGTCAAAAAAGAACATATACAGAGCGTTTAAAAAAATAGTTTTCATTGAAAATTCGATATTGACGTTACTAGTCTCAACGGATTTTGATGCGGTTGTTTTTAGTAGATGAACTGAATCAAGAGAAAAGTTTATATGTATAATAATATAAACTAAAATTTATATACAGAGTGTTTAATAAAATAGTTTACATTTAAAATTGGATATTACTTAACGAATTTTGATGCAGTTTTTTTATAGGTGGACTGATTCAAGAGAAAGGTTTATATGTATAATAATGCCAAAAAAACATACAGAGTGTTTAAAAAAGTTTACATTTTTAATTCAATATTGACGTTACTATTCTCAACGGATTTTGATGCGTTTTTTTATGAATAGAGTGATTCAAGTCGATGGTTTATATGTATAATAATATAAAAAGAAACATATACAGAGTGTTTAAAAAATAGTTTACAATTAAAATTCGATATTACTTAACGGATTTTTATGCGTTTTTTTTTAATAGATAGACTGATTCAAGGGGAAGGTTTATATGTATAATATCCAAAAAACATAAACAGAGTGTTTAAAAACTAGTTTACATTCTCAACGAATTTTGATGCGGTTTTTTTTTAATAGATAGAGTTATTCAAGAGAAATGTTTATATGTATAATAATGCCAAAAAATATATAGAGTGTTTAAAAAATTGTTTACATTTAAAATTTGATATTGACGTTATAATTGCAATTGAAAAAACAGTGTTGATAGGAATTGTGTACAGGTATTTTTGGTTAATAAAAAAGTATATAGAATTGCCACACAGAGTGTGTCAAAAGATAAAAACCCTTATATGTTATTATACCATCTAGAGGTTTACAAAATTGTTTAAATAAAAATGGCAAAATAATTATTAGTATTTAAAAAATATTGTACCAAATTTTTTTATTCGGTTTCTTATCATCATTCAACGGATTTTGGTGCTGTTTTTTTAATGGATATAGTGATTTAAGAGGAAGGTTTATATGTATAAATAATAATATCCAAAATCTTTACGGTATAGGGAAGGGGAATTGTTTTACTTCGAATTTAACTTGTGTGAAGCCGCAGGCAACAGCTAGTATTCTATAAAATTAAAATATACAAAATAATAATTTAAAATTTGGTTTATTTTTTTCCGTGCAACCGTCAACATATCTTAAATATATATTTTTTTATATTAAAAAGTTGTAAGTGATATTTACCACCATTTTTTATGTTCCATATTATTTTATTTTTTATAGCCCTTATTTTTATTTACTTTGCATTTTAAGGAATTCATATTTTGATATAAGCATGGGAGCCCACGATGCTAAATGGGGATTAACTTTAGAATGATAGAGACCTATTGCAAAGCTTAGATAATAAGAGGACAAAATATTATATAATATATACCTTTTCATCGATAGGGGAATTTTTTCAAAATAAAAAAATTCCACGCTTGAGATGACGTTTTTCTTAAAACTTTGTAGCCCTTCACTCCTTTTACGTCAATCTCAAATTATCAGATTAGTGGAATATTCACTATTTAACATGTAATTCACTTACCCTATCTTCATCTGACGTGCTCAAAAATGTATGATGGATATATTTTTGTTTTTTACGAGCGATCCTGTATATGGAGCTCATATTTGGTGGAGGTACTTAACCGGGTACAAGGTATCCTCCGGTATATTAATCTATTGCGCCATTAAACCAAAATACACTGAGAAGTTATTAGACTGGTCGGCGATTCTCCAATCTCAAATACTATTGTCGTAGGTACATAAGGCCAAAACAACCCAGATACAAAACAATCACTTGGACAAATGTACCATATGGAACTATCTTTTTGGGACCATGAGACCGGTTGACAAGAAACTATCTTTTTATTTCATTATAAGACTACAGGAACTATTTGACTAACTAAATTTAATACGGGCATACCCCCCACTAGAGGTAGCCCGTACGGGGGCTTAACTAAAACTTTTTATTTGACTTCACTTCTACTACCTACTTCTTATCTAATATTTTTCTAATTTCTTCCTCTGAACTTGTTCCATGCATTGTTGGGTAACTGTGTTTATATACCAAGTTGAACTCGGATTTTTCGTGACTTAGCACGTAGCTTTGACATTATTTCATATTGTTATATGTTTTACTTTGAGATGTGTTTTTCCCATTATCGAAATAATTAAATAAATAATTAAATTATTCAAACTTACATACCCCCTATACAGGGTGTTCACAATATATTTTTTAAAAGTAGTAAACAGAGAAGGTCCGCCTTTTTTCAGGTTCGGCGATATACGGCAGAAAAATGTAAAGGATGGGCAGAATGTGTAAATGCAATATTTTAATTAAACTTACAGGGTTATTTTCGGTGAGTATCCTAGTTTTAGATCTTAAAAACTATTAAATACAGTGTGTCTACGTAAGTTGGCGTCTTATGGGAAATTTTTTATTGTTGATTTTACGAAAAAAGTTATTCCTTATAAAAGTTCTGCATGGTTTAAAACCTAAAAGCAACCATCAGATATCAAAAATCTGTTTTTTTTTAATAAAGAAAATTGCATATTTAGAAGTAATTTTTAATTTGAAACATCTTTTTTATTACAATTGCGATATTAGCAAAAATACAGGTACTTTACTCCTGAGCAAAAATTAGAGTTTTGGCCAAACCTCGTAGATGACTGACACAATTTGATATCTGATAATGGTATTTTAGGTTTTGGACCATGCAGAACTGTTTATAAAGAATAACTTTTTTCGTAAAATTAATAATTAAAAAGTTTCCAATATTAATTAAAATTTTGGCGGTAGGTTTAATTAATATCGATCTTTCTATGAGAAATATTTTACGTTGCTGGGACTTCCGGCATCCCGGAAGTCAGGCACGCAGGGTGGGGGCAATTGCCGCCCATAGGAGTGCTCTGAATTGGCTTATTCAGCGAAGCGAGTGAACGTTGTGTGAGACCTGAATGAGTGTAAACAGTGTAAATAGAGAATAGAGCATTACTGGCCTGTTTTTGCCCCCCGACCTCCCCAAAGCGAAACATAATACTTTGTTTAGGTGTGATGTTGATAGGTGGTGACCTTTTTTTTGCTCTTTAATATTTGTGTTAGGGCATGGAAGTATGTTTATTCTGGTAGGATTTTGCTCTTCAATTTTTGTTGGGTAATAATGTTGCTTTTTTGTTACTTTCTTGCTTCCCCAAAATTTATTTTTGCGTACGGGCCTGTCGAAAGTGCTTATTAACTTGCATATTGTAAATTAGATAGATATTAGGTTTGTTCCAGCAGAATGTTAGAAACATGTTAGCAACAATCGTAAATTGCAGAAAATGTTGCAAACACTAGTCAGAAATGTTGGCAATAGTTTTCTGCTGGAACGAAAAATAAACAAGGGGTGCATACTGCGTATACGTCAATACAAGAAAGGTTATGTTAAAAATTGTCAGCAATGTTTGAAGAAAGTTTGCAAACTTTTCAAATAGTTTCCAACATGTTTCCAACATCTTAAAACTACTGCTGGAACAGCAAATAATTGTATAATGTTAGAAACATGGCACTGCTGGAACGACAAATTTGACGTGCGCAGAATCCGAACGGTTGCAAACATTTGTGACAGCCTGCTGGAACAAACCTATTATTATATTTTGGATTCTGCAAAATATTTTAAGCAAATTGTGTTTTAATGTCCTATACCCATGTAAGTCTTGTAAGCCTAAACGTGTTTTAACATATTTAAATAAATTTTTCAAAAATGACGTATGCTGACCAAAAATATGTTTTTATCTTTGCCTTTAGAATACCTTTTATACTTAATTTAGGAAAATTGTTTTTTTAACCGGACATATTTTAACTGACTTTTTAAAGTTTTAGGAAAAAATATTACAGAATGTTAAAAAAATATAATTAAAAAGGAAATTAAACAATGCAGAAAATATCTTTTTTTTAAGGGAAACCCCCAAGTTATATATTTGTATTTTATTAAGCATTAAAAATAAGAGTAAGTTTGTGTTGAGTTGCCTATTCCTAAAAGTTTTAGTTTTCGAGATATTTCCAATAAATTATTATTAGAGTAAATAAGCTGCCATAATTATTTAATAAAATAATAAAATTAATATTTCACGCACAAAACAACAGATATTTTCTAATTTAAACTACTTTTTATTGACAAGCCTTTATTTCCTACAAAATAAATCAATATAATTCAGGTGTTACAGGTCAACATCCTCAAAATGATTACACATTTTAATCATTTTCTCCGCCCATGACCCTACCGTGCACTAAAAACATGAAACCAATTCAAAAACGATAAAATAAATTGGTACAATAGTGTTGTGGACCCACTCCAACTCCTACCATTTCTACATGGTGGTATACCTGACACCCCCGATGATTTATCGCTTGATAGAGAAAACCAACATGAGAATGGAGGATGCGAGAAATATCTTAGAAATAGCTTTGTTCCCGAATGTTATATCTGTTCTTTTATAGTTAAATATTTATGTTTAATGTAAATTTTGCAACAAGTGCATAAAGTGTTATTTTCTCTCACGAATGGGAGATTTGACGCCAAGAGCTCTCAGGCAAGTGCAGCATTCACATAAGTAAAAAAAAGATACCTTATACTAGTGTTGCTACTATATTTTTTTTTTGACCGAATACTTTTTATAATTTTAATTATTATTTCACTTAAATAGAACTAAAAGAAGTAATGGCGGAACTTATGGTTACTTGAACTAATGATCAAAAAACATCATTTTCTTTAGCGGTCGTAGGGAAAAATTGGTAATGAATTTTTCTGTTAATACCGGGTGTTGGGTATCTACGGTTCAAAACCTAAAAAAATGAATTCTTACGTCTTTTATAAAAAAATGTTCCTATGAATATATGTCCCGACTTGCTTCAGTTCTGAGATACTGGGTGTTAAAGTTAAAAAAAAGTGTTTAAAAACGCTTTAACCGATTTGGTTATTGGGTTATTGTAAAGCTTTACCTAGATTAAGATTACTGGGTCCAGTGGCTAAGGATCCTAAGCATGGGAATCTCAGTAACTATTGAAGATACACAGTTAAATTGGGAAAAAGTTGTGTTTTTTACAGCTTATTTACATGCCGTTTAAAAACTTTAAAAATTTATGGCCTGTTGAGATATTTGGGCAAAACCAAAATTTGGCTATATCGATTTCATTTTCTCTGACTTTAATTGAAGAGATAAAAAAACTAATAACACTTTTTCATTGGTACTTTTTGCTACTACATGATGGTATTTTTAGATTTTATACCCGTTTTTTTTTTTTAAGAAACCATCATCAACCTTTATTTTTTTATATAGCACGAAAAAGTACACCCCGCATCTGATCCCATTTTTTATTACAAATTCAACGATGCACGTCACATGTCATATTTTAATTTTTAGTTAAAGGAATTTTTTCTATTTTTTTTAAATTATTTTCAATAGGTCTGCAACAAAATGCTTGGACGTTAATACCTGTTACCATATTTGTATCATAATTTCTCCTAATATCAATATTATAAAAATAGTATTTTAGTTTGTTATTACCCTGTTTGTCGATTTGTTGTTTTTAGAGCAATTGTTCTTATTGTTACTGTTGTCGCTATTATTGTCTATTGGTGAATAGCTAAAAATCTTATTGTATTATTACGGTCGAATATGCAGGATGGTCTCGATAAATTGACAGGAAAACTAAGTGCATTTCGTTTCATGCAATATTATTTTTAAAAAGTGAAATTTATTTATTGGTCCCGAAAATCCCTGAATTTAAGAAATTTAATCCCGAAGATTCCGGAACTGTAAAAGGGGCGGCATCCGGGGCTTTGGAATTCCGGGATTATATATATTCTTGTGTCTTTGGTAGGACTTAAAATAATATAAAGTATATCTATTTTAAAATATTTAAGAACGTAGCTCTAACAAAACACAGACAAGAAGACAAGATACGCTAGAATCGAAAACAAGACAGAGATTGATGGACAAACGTCTTATAGTATTAAATTGTCAGTGAATACGCTGTTGGGAATGTCCTTAGATGTCTATTATTGATTAGAATGTCTCCGATTACTGATGGTATTTTCACTTTGTGCCCGTTTTTGGATACTGCCCAAGCTGTTTTAAGAGAACTTTAACCCTTTGGAAACAGTGAAATATGGACAAGTCGACGTCTTTGCAAAATTGACTTATCATCCTATATTTTTTAATATTTCTTTTAAATATACAGGGTGTTTTTAATTGCGGAAAAAATAATGAGGGTCGAATTCTTTAAGTAATTTTATATTTGTATAAACATAGTTCCAAATGTTAACCTTTTTAAAAAGCTTAAACGTCTTAAATATTCTTTATTCAGTTTTCATAAAATTTGGCAATGTTATTTCAAACAGAAATTTAGCCTTAACATTATTAGATTTATAAGATCCAGTAGCACTTTAGGTAGCACCTGACCAAACATTTATAACAAAAAATGTACACCACTGATTTTTGTGCAATTTTTATATATTCTTTTAAATATGCAAATAAAAATACATTACTTTTATAGTATAGTGTTTTGTATTTTGCTTAGATGATAATAATTTGCATATCCCTGGGCCACACAAAACAGATAGGAAAAAATTTCTTTTCAAAATTATTTTAAATAATAGTCATTCCCAATATGTAACAACAACAACAAATACTAAAATAAATAACAATAACATCTAAATCAACAAAATTCACTATATTAAGTGTTAAATTTTCCTATGTTTCTTTGGTGGTTTAAGGATATGCAATAAGCTGGGTTATTTTTCTAAAAACTAAGCTAGGTATGAAAAAAAAATAGAAGATAAAAAGCCTTTTTTGATTTAAATAAAAAGGGTGTGCACTTAAAATTATAGGGAGAAAAAATGAACCTGCACGAAAATACAACAGTTTTATTTCTTTTTATTTTTTCATTTAAATAAAATATAAAACAAACACGAAATTCAGTGGCGTAGATTTTTTGGTCAGAAAAATTAGTTTAGATACCGCTCCAGATGCCAACGGACCCAGTAAGTTTAATTAAGTTAGGGCTGTATTAGCCTCTAAATAAATATTGTTAAATATTATCAAAACTGATTAAAGGATTTTTAAGTTATAATTAAAAATCAAGTATTTTTAGTTACAAATTATTATTTATACAAGTTTAACCCCTTGTATCTTGGAAATAATGCTTTTTTGGATCTATCTTTATGTAAACTTTTTTTTTATTTAGCCCATCTGTATAAACTTCTTCTTTTGAAAGTTCTTTACAATTTATATCTTTTCGGTTCTGGGTCATATTCTGAAACACCCTGTATACAGTGACTGGTATTATAAAAAGCACTTAAAAAACTACTTTTATTTTATTTTTTAAATAGTTTTATTTCTAATAAAAGTATCTATATACCGGGTGTCAAGTTATAAATTTACACTCCATTAACTGTTTTATTTTTTATCGTAAAAAATTATTAAAAATATCAGTTTGTTGGGTTAATTCTGTGGTTTCCGAATTAATAATCAAATTTTTAATATCTTTTAAGGAATACAGGGTGCCATAAAAGGTATAATTTTATTAAATCGAACACCCTAAATATTATTTTACCATTAATGAGATTATTATTATTATTATTTATTTATTTATTTAACAAACTAACCAAATAACAAATTATAAATTAAAAATTATATACAGTTGCCGAAAATATAATATATTTGGCATATGAGTGGAAGCAAAATGAATCAGGAGATTTGTGTTTGCTCCACTCACATGCCATTAAAAATGCTTGCCTAATTCTATAGAATTAAAATATAATAAACTTAAATAATAATAAAAAAATGATTGACAAAACATAAATAATTCAATAAGTTGACTCACTTAAGACACAAACCAAGAGATATTTTGGCAAATCCGAACAAAATTAGTTACAACCCACTACTTTATTTTAACTTTGATATTTTTATTAAGTTTTGTTTTCAGCCCCATGGGCATCATATTGAGTATTTTAGGTCCGACATAGGTAATATGCCTCTGAGTTCCAGAAAAGAACTGCTGCGGTAGAGATAGGTAATTTCCACTTACAGCTCTGGTTTCGTGCAAATAAGATACAAATTTATTAAATATTTTAAAATTTAGGGAAAAATGTATTACTCTTATACAATACAGTTGTCTAACTGTGCACATACCAGATTCCCTAAATAAGGTGTCAGTTGGAAAGCTGCGTTTTTTGCGAAGCATTATCTTAAGAACATATTTTTGAACATTAACTAAGGAGTGTAATATACTGTTGCACGCAGCTCCCCAAGCTATAATTCCGTAACCCATTAGTGACTCAACCAAAGCTAAATAAACTAGATTTAAGAGATTAATTGACAAAAATGATCTTAACTGATAAAACTTGTAAACCAATTTTCTCACTTTTTTGCTACATATTCAATATGCGCATTCCATTTTAAATACTGATCAAAATAAACGCCCAAATACTTAATTGATTCACGTGCTATATTAACATCACATTTACAGTTTTTAAAGTCGTTACAGTTACCTTTATGTAACACAATGCTTTTATTAGCCGGAAGACCTCGCCTATTCAGGGCAAAAGGCATAAAATAAGACTTTTCACAATTAAGTGTCAATATGCTTCTATCCATCCATAATTTTATTTTAAAAGCGAGATCATTCAAAAAATCTTTAAAAATACCACATTTCATATACCTATCTCAATAAGTTTTCGAAATATCTAATGAATAATTTTTAATTCCCATTATGTCATAAACTTACATCTCCTTAACTTTTTTATTTTTTAACGTTAAAAAGAAATAAAAACCCATTTTGTTAGGATGATTTTGTAGTATTTGTATCTTACAACCGTTTTTTTCTCTTAAGTTATGCAGGGTACGCTAAAAAGTATCATTTTTTTAAATAGAACACCCTTTTAATGATTTACCATTTAAAAGATATCTGAAAGAGCGTTACCAAAATACCATATTTTATTGGTTTTGAAAATATAGCATAAATAAAATTATTGGGCAATTATTTAACATAACCTAACTACATAACTAAAATATACACCTATATTTTAAATTTGGATGACCATATTTCCAAAACTAATGAAGATAGATATATCAAATGTAGTGGTTTTTTAAAGCTCTTTAAAATATCTTTTCTTTAATGATATAATATACAGGGAGTTCCATTTTAAAATGTAATACTTTTTGTCCTACCCTGTATATTTTAAGAGATATTTAAAATCTAATTATTAATTTAGAAACCATAAAGTTAACTCAACAAACTGATATAATTATTTATTTTGTACGATAAAAAATAAAAAAGTTTGGGAGTGTAAATTTATAATTTGACACCCGGTATATATAAGCAATTTGTTAACGCTTGTAGAAAAAAGTATTTTAAACACCACTTTTAAAATAATGTTTAAAACATACTTTACAATTTATTCCACTTTTATAATCTTTATTAGTTTCGATAAACTCCATCCAAAATAGAGCAATAAAAATAACATATTGGGGTACTTGGACGCTAACTGTGACAGTTTTTAAGAATAACGACTGTTTTCACTTTGGAAATAGGTACTAAATGTGGAGTGTAAGACGATAAGAGTATAAATGTTGTACACATACATTAGGAAAACGCTGCAAGTGGTATTAGAAGATTATTGAAATGTTTTAAGCCAAATATACAACGTAGTTAAATTACCGATTGTTTTAAAGCTCACAACATAACAAATAAATTCTTATTTTAGTGACTTTTGTGTTTTCAACTCCTCTTCTACGGTCTTTCAACGAAACTAGGTACTTAGCTTTCAATTTTTTTTCTAATAGGTGTTGTGGATGGTCACCCTTCCAGCTTTTACCAAATTAATGCTGGGTTACCTCTGGGCGGTACGACTCTTCTTTACATCAACGACCTTCTCTCTTCCACAACCAACTCCATTTATAGTTTTTCTGACGAAAGTACCTTTCACCTAAATATAAGAGTTAGATAGGAAATCGGTTTACAAATGTTTTGAACCGTATTAACAAGAAAAACGCCTATAATGCATCCAAAACACAATCTTTCTCTCTCTCTCTCTCTCTCTACTCATAATCTATTTATGAGCGTTTAAGTTCTGCAGAGTAAGGACAGATTTAATTTTGTGGACGTTGCATTTGAGAATAACCTTAACTGGGATAACCACATTATATTTATAGCCAAATATTTTTTTCTGAGGTATACACTTTGTATATACCCTAAATTCGAGTTAGAAACAGAAAAATTTAAATATTTGGTCTTCTTTATTTTTGTAATACAACAAATTGTTTTTGAGAAAATATAATTTAAAAACAAAAATAATAAAGTACTATACTGTAATACCAATAAAATACATTTTTTATTGTGGTAACTAGGGGTACTGACTTTTTAACCAATTAAATACATTTTTTGTCTGGCTGTTTGTCTCAATTTATAGTAAACAGAGTACACAGCGTGTCTTCGAAAGTTCTTACCAAATGAAAAACTTTTTAATTATTAACTTTACGAAAAAATGTGGCTCTTTATAAAAAGTTCTGCTTGATGAGAAAATACATTTCCACAAAAATAATTGAATGCCAGATATATAGGGTGGCTTAAAAAAGGTTTTTAACCAAATTAGTATACAGGATATTTCCTAACTAAGGCACAAAACTTTAAAGGGTGATTTCTTATGTCATTTTATGAAGAAAGGTTCCTATAAACATATGCGTCCGGAGTTGCTTTGTTTCTGAAATACAGGGCGTTAATTATTTACAAAAAAAACTACTACACTAAAAGTTTTTTTTGTTGCTTTATAGGAAAAAAATTAAAAATAAAAACTACATAAAAGCCAGTGGCGTACATTTGGCACAACAGCTAATATTATTGAGAGAAAACTGTATATTTCTTCCTATAAAGCAACTAAAAATATAACTTTTAGTGTACCTAGTACTTTTTTTTGTATCTGGCTTTGTATTTAAGATATTAAAAAACAGACTTACAAAAATAGTTAACGCCCTATATATCAGAAACAAAGCAACTTCGGACATATGTTTATAGGAACTTTTCTTCTTAAATTACATAAGAAATCACCCTTTAAGGTTTGATACCGTAGTTAGGAAATAACCTTTATTTTAATTTGGAAACAAATAGTTTTAAGCCACCCATGTACATCCAACCTCAAATATTTTGTGGAAATGTATTTTCTCATCCAGCATGACTTTCTATGAAGAGACATGTGGTAAGAACTTCCGAAGACACGCTTGTGTATAATGTGACTACCTCTTGTAGTAATTTTTTATACACGTTGTACATTATTTTTATGAGTACTGCGCACTTTTTATTTACCATTGTTGCCATAGCTGTCGGAGCGAGTTCATGTAACCCTTATCATATCCCCTTAGTTTAAAGACACTTGCACTTACAGGTAATTTAATATTATATATTGAAAAAGAAGTTAAATCTATTTGACAAGCTGCCATATCAACAAAAATACTCAGCAGAGACTTCAAACTTGGCAGTCAACGTCAAAAAACCTTCAAAATAAGGAATCACTCAACCCATTTTCCATTTAATATTTTTGGTGGTTGGTCTCACTCCTGCTTGAGGGTTGTAGTTCAGGGGGTGAAAGTAGCAAAACAAACTTTCCATCTAAAATCAACATTGACGGATACTGGCTTTTTTCTCGTAAGTGCTTCCTTCTCAGCTCAGTTTCCTTTTCCAATGATCAAACTGTATATTTTATTGTTACAAAAACTGAATGTAGTAATTTTTATCCAATTTTATACAATAGATTACTGATCTTATCTTTGGTATGACCTAATGCACTTATCATATAAATAAAAACAAAACATCATTTTAATCTACGCCCACACACTTTATACATTAGCCAAGTACTTTCTAGGAAACCCACGTTCAAAATGAACAAAAATTTTAAATAGCATAATATGAGATTGTAATTAACAAAACTAATAATTATCTTGTTCTGCAAACATCCTACAGGAAAATAAAAAAGTTTGGTTAAGTATTAGGTAAGTGGTAAATTGATCTTGACATTTGACAAGTGCGGTAAGTAAAGACAACATGTAATCAATAAAGGAATAAGTATTTTTTAAAACTTTTCGCATAGTAATAATAAGAAAAGTTGTGTATCCAAGTAAATTTTACAGGTTGAGCCAAAAGTAGGTTACCCATTTTTTAAATATTAGAGACAAAAAGCAGTTTAAAAATTCATCACGTATCCCTATTCGTATCGTAATGCGCTTGCGCAGAAGCGATACATTAGTTCAAATCCGTTACGATTTACTTAATAATCCGGCACACGTATCTGTATAGCGATCGGTAACGTATCCCGACTTTGGTACGTCAAAATTAGAAAAGAGAAAGATTCATAACCATAAAATTTGATTAATTAATAAATTGATTGACAAGTGAGTTAAGAGCTAAAAGTTACATTGGATCCAAAATTGCATCCATCGTTAAATTAAACACGTAATAAAGAGCAGTTGAATCACAGTAAAGTTACGAAAAAAACCGTTGGAAAAAACTGTTAGGCGTCTGTTTGACATATGTTAGGTTAGGATACACACCCTGGACAAAATTGATTTAGGTGGTTGCATAAAGAGTTTTAAATTACGTTACGTAAGTATGCTTTTAAGCCGTGCTTTTTGATCGCCGACGTATTGTCTCTTGTTGCATATACGGATAGGTAGTGTGCATATTTATGGTGTGGCTTTATCCCCCTATTGTATTTAATAAGTTTAGTAAAATGTTTTTTTTAAACAATAACAAAAGTATATTTCTTGGAGATATATGTGCAAAAATAATTTCTCGTAGATGATTGCCTTCTTATTCTTTACACAGCCTTGCTCTAACTACTACATTTTCCATCACTAACTTCAACGTTTCTATTGGTATTGCCCGAATTTCGGTTCTAATATTGGCTTTTAGTTACCTAAGTGTCCGCGTTTAATTATTGTAGACTCTCTTTTGTTTTTAAGAATTTGTTTGGAAAAAAGTTGTATATAGAAAAGTTTCTTAAAATGATCCAAATACTATCGGAAAGTTGGTTATTTTTACGGTTTTGTAATTTTAGGAAATTTCATGTGTTAATTATTAACATTACCAAAAATCAATTAACTTACCGATAATCTTTGGATCATTTTAAGAAACTTTTCTATGTACAACTTTTTTCCAAAACAAATATTTAAATTTAGCTCAATTTAACATGCTACGGTATCCTCTTAAGTTAGGATATTTTGAAGGCCAGTTCAGCTGATCGTCTTCTGGTTAAAGTTAAGTGATCATTATTAGCACTCTCTCTTAATCGTTCGATATTCTCTAACTTCTGAATATGGTCTACCTATTTTAGAGCGATCTCTCACGCTTCCTGTTTTTTTAAACTAGGCGACAATTTGTGTATTCCTTTTATGCTCTAGTACCGCCCAAAACCGTTCTTAAACTACCAAGAGTGTCAAAACTGTCAAAAATATAAAATACTGATATTAAACGGAACACTTTTGGTGTCGTTCTGGAAGGTTCTAGAGCCTAAAAGGAACACAGCAATTGGTTGCGTTCAGGAGTACTTAATCGCTGGATAAGCGGAGTGTCAAAATTGTCAAATTAAACCAATAGCATGGCTTTATTTTAACAGTTTTGGAACTCCGCTTACCCACCGGTTAACCGGCTGAGTACTCCTGACTGCCCCAAATAGCACGAATTGTTTTTTTGTAGGTGCATCCCTGGCATTAAAATATGCACGGTGGCGACGCTGAGTTAAAATTATTGATTTATGATTTGTGCATTGGGGAACTGATAGGAGGTCCATCATAAATTTTCCAGTATTTCTTTACACTCGCACGCCTGAGACAAAATTAAAATAATTTAAGAGGAACGACAAAAAGGAGAAACACTTAAAATGGGTTACCAACTTTTGACCCACCCTGTTACTTATTATGTAATGTGTTTTGTTAAAACTTAATAACCACTTACGAGGGTTGTATGATATATTTTCGGCCTGGACCAGATAAGGGGACTCTGTCGGTAAAAAACTGTTATTGATAAATTGATACATGCTTTTTAAACTATACATTTAAACAAGCATTTTTTTTCATGGATTTTTTAAATCTGTCTAAAAAACTGAAATAAAAGTAACATAAACTTCTGCGAGGTTAACAAACATATTTTACCTTACTTTTTACTATAGGTTGTGCTATAGGCAAAAGATGGAAGCCTAACTGCCTTTTCACATTAGCGGAAGACAGATATTGGGCGACGGACCGACACTATCGAAGTGTGAGGAGTCTTATAAGACCATTCACACGTTGAGAAAGCGAAAAGTGCGTTTGAAAGGTCTCATAAGACTCCGCATACACTTCGATAGCGTCGGTCCGTGTTGTGTGAAAAGGCAGTTACTCTATGTAAAGTATCATCAATAAGTCGAACTGCTCTGTATATATAGAATCAAGAATACTAAGTGTTGTGGGGCACAAAAAAACAGCAGAATTCTATTCGAAGAAAAAAAAATTTGCGACTCGCCTGTAATATCGTAAGTGAAACCTCACCACAAAAAGTATAATTTTTACTATAAATAAAATATATTATTTTCGGGCAAGCATTGATAACTATTATGTGCAGAATCACGGTCATTTTGCACATTTGCTTAGATAATATTTACTTTGTACTTATTTTGCGGTCGTAACATTTACCTACTTTTTATTATTAGAGTCAACCTTATTCGCAGGAAATTGACTTTATTTTTTTATGATCGTATAGTTTACTTAAGAACAAACATGTTTTTTTATTTTATTATTTAAGTAAACATTTGTACTCATTAAACTTAAAAATTAAAAAAAAACCTGATGAAAACTATGTTTAACGAATTGACACTCGAAAAATAATTTACAGGTTTTTCACCAATTAATGGTACACAGGAAACCACAGCTTCCTTATGCCAAAATTCTAGGATTTAACCAAACATAGCTACATATGTTCAAAAGTTCATAATAAAGAAGAATCATGAGTAAAAAAAGTTGCTTAATTTATTTCAATAATTTTTGACAACGTTTTAATATATTAATACTGTAACAGAATTTGTGTAAGTGTTTTTAAACATAAACCATTCATATTCAATGGTAATTTTCATTTGTTAACTAGATGGCACCACCTACACAACTTTGAATTTCTTTAAAACTGTATTGTGCTTGCCTGTACGTAAAATTTAAGAAAAACAACACTTTTCCAGCTTGTAACATAATAAATATACTGTGATGAATATTTTTAATATTTTACGTCATCGCAGACTATCACCATATGGAACTATCTTCAGATAAGAATACACCCTCGTTTTAGCATTTGCAACTAAACTTCAGGAGTAGCATTTAAGCTTTTACTAATAAAATACAGTAACTAACTTAAATTAGTACTCGGGGTACCTCTATCGGCTTAATTTGAACTTTAAATTTGTTGCTTAACGTCACTCAAAACTTTTAGTAAGTATTTTTTTCTTTTTTGAATTTAATTTTTCTTTTTTGGGTCAATTTGTAATATATACCAACTTGAACTCGTTTTTTTATATTAAACCACACTTGACCCTGTAAATGTGTTTGATGATTAATATTTTGACCTAGAAATGATTGCTGTTTATTTACTTAGCAGATTTGAAGTTTGAACGCTAAAATTTTTGTTATGTGTCTATTTTCAATACTGAAATAATTAAATACATAATAAAAAAATTTACATGCCACCCTATAAAGAGTGTTCACAATACATTGGAAGAATTGCTCTGAGCAACCGTTTTTGGAATATAATCGTTTAAGTTATTTGATGCAACCAAAAACTATATGGCAAAATACATTAAATTATTAGTGAAAGATGTAGCAGTTATACATAGTAATAGCTATTAAGTACGCTGTGATAAAACGCATTTTGGATTGCACTAAACAACATAATAAATATCTTAAAAAAGATACCTTCTACCCGGTTAAGTACCTCCACCAAATATGAACTTTGTATACAGGGCAACAAAAATATATTAATCAGAAATTGTCAAGCGGGTCAAATTAGGATGGGGTGAGTTAATTACATGCTAAACAATGTTTATTCCACAAATCTGACAATTTAGGAGTGAGTTCAAGGAAACAGAGGGCTACAAAAACAAATAATTTTGACAGTGTCAAGCGTAACGATTTTTTTTTATTTTAAAGAAAACAATTAAAGGATAACGAAAATTATATATTCCGATACGATTGGAATAATTTTCACAAGCCGAAATAATAACAATATTTTTTGACATATTTAAAAATCTATAGCCTCTTCCCTCACCAATAAAAATGTATACATTATATAATTTTTTTCTTCTTATCATTTAAGCTTTGCAACCGAATAGGTCTCTTTGACGCTCGAGTAAATCTCCATTTAGCATCGTGGGCTCCCTTACTATTAGTTTAATCCTAATATTCTGGCAAAAAGAATCTGTCATTATCTGTATTTATGGCTAAATTACGAGATTTCTTAACGGTTCCTAATTAATAGCTTTTCTTTACATGTTAATAAAATTCCTTTCCTTTTTGGTTAAAACCATTCGTTGACTGACATTCAAATGGCAATCCCGTAAACCAATCAAAATATAAACAAATCGTCTTTTACGCAAAACAAATTACTAATCATTAACTGCTCCAGATGATTGGTAATTAAAAATAAATTAGCCTCGTCTATATGAGCTGTTTACAGATGTTTATTTGATTGTATACGACATAAATAATGTTCGAGCCTGCATGTCTGCTTTTTCTGGTGTTTGGTGTTTCTGAGCCATGTCAAAATAAACTCATTTCAAAACGCGGTAATTGGAAACGATAGGGAACTTGTAATTTGAAAATGTTTATGACAGGAAAAGAAAAAGAAATTGTTAAAATAAGTATACAGTGTGGCCACGACTAGACTTGACTATACCTATACTTTTTAAATTTTAATATTTAAATATATATATATATATATATATATATATATATATATATATATATATATATATATATATATATATATATATATATATATATATATATATTCTTTATAACATTTTTTGCTTTATCTGAAATTGTAAGAGCTACAGAAATGATTAAAACAAGAAGACATTTTTATCCTAATGAAAGTAGTCCATTCATAAATTACTTGTGTACCTACCTAAAAATATTAACATAAATAAAATAAATGATAGAAATGTATAAGAAAATTAAAAAATTTTTTTGTTAAATAACAAATTATACAGGATGTTTCTAAACAAAGGAGAGAAATTTTAGACGGTATTTTTCATCAAAAAACAAGAAAAAAACTTTATATGAACATATGTCCTAAACGTCTTAGTTTTTGAGACACAGAGTGTTAATTTTTTTTCAAGAAACCAAAAATTTAGAAAACACTTATTTTAGTAAAAACTGTTATTCTGAATATAAACCTTATTTAAATGGGTTTTTATTATTTTTGTTACATTTTGTACAACTGCTAACTAAAAATTATAAAACCAAATTTTTATAAGAAATCCCGCATGCTTATTTTATTGTCTAAAAATATGCAATCAAGTCAGTCAGTGGCGTACCTTTTGTTGGAAATATTCCTCCAGTTGCCTCTCGAAACGCCACTGGACTTACCAAATGTAATTAAGTTAGTGATAAATTACCCCTTTAATGTCATGATGAATATTGCCTATTAGAACTAAATTGGGTAAAGAATAGTTAGGATATTTAAAAAAAAGTTTTTTATTTTTATTTTAACACCCTGTATTTCAAAAACTAAGACGTTTAGGACATATGTTTATATAAAGTTATTTTCTTATTTTTTGATAAAAATTACCTCCCATTTTTTGCATTTTTTAAGAAACACCCTGTATATTTATAAAGCATTTAAACTCTATCTTTATATTTGTTAGTTCGCCATATTTTAAATATAAATAAATAACTTTCTAAGCTAGATATGGATGTTGTTTATTGATTGATTAAAATAGATAATTAATTTAGGAAAAAGTGTAGTATTTTATTCTTATAGTAAAAGTTCAGGTAAGATCTTTTAAATTGTTGTTTTAGTAACATTTACTTGAAATTTCCAAAACCAGTCGGTGGCTTACCCTTATAACGTCTTCATTTTTTAAACATCCAAGTAAAATTTAATGCATAAGTATATTAACAAATGCATTTTTTCCATATTTAGTTGTTATCCACAACTTCCGGTATCTCCGGAAATAACCCTAACTTTATTATGTTAAATGGCATACCGAGTATATTTTAACTTATTTGAATACTCAGAGTAAAATTTGCTACTACTTTTTGACATCTAACCTTTAAAGATCTTTAATTTAGAGTGTCATAAATGCGATAGGGTTTTTTGTTTTTATAGTCTCTACTCTCGCCCAAAGATTGCAACATGGTGTTTTAGGACTTTTGTCATTTTCAATGGATCAAGGGTAGCTCAATATAATAGCCTAAAATAGTATTTTTACCAACAATTTGATAAAACCCAAGCAATACTTTAGTATATCAGAAAAAAACATATTAACTACTTCTTTTTACATTTGTGACATTAAAAGTATAATATAAAAGAATACTTTTTCCACGACCGTTAAAAAAATATATATATTTTTTAAATCGTTAACATGAAGTTAAAGTACTTCATTCTAGAACAGTACATAAAGTGTTAAAAAAAGTCACAAAACGTCACAGTTTGTCACACCTTGAATTAGTGTTTTGTTTCAACGCCTACTACAATGAACTTAAATATCAATTTACGCAATGTAACAATAAACGCGACATCAACTGTACCAAACGGTCAAGTAACCTTTAATTTCGTCATTATTTCTTTAAGTTCATGTGTCACTAGTTTTAACATTTAACAGTTTGCAAATAAATTTATTAAAAGTTGTTGAAAATTAATAGTAATAATGAATTTGGATGACTAAAAATGAAGAGGAATTTATTCTGTTTCAGTATTATTTCTACAAAAGTAAGAACATACAATTTTCTAAAATTAAATAATGAATACATAGTTATGAAGAGGATAATTGTCTCTTACAAACAAAAAGTAGACTATGATTTTTTGTTGCAATATAATGGCTGTGCTGCAAATTTAAAATTAATAAGTTTAGATAAATAAAATATGCATAAAATGGTATTTTGGGAAATTTTTATACGGTCGTGAAAAAATATAGTATGTAACACATGCATAAAGTGTCTTTTTACTCATGGGATTGCCGCACTCGCCTGACGGCTCGTGCTGTCACATCCCATTTGCAAAAAGGTACCACTTTAGGCACTTGTTACATAAATTACCATTAATTTATAAGTGTTTATTATTGTTTATCATTTTAAAGATAAAGAACAATATAAATTATTGTTCTTAAAAATGGTTCTCTATGTGTAAAATTTCGAAAAAGTTTATAATTTATAAACATTTGAATAACAGCACCGTTGAGTTTTTTGTAAAATGTTTTTATTATTTTTACCAATTTTTATTTTTAATTCATGCTGTATTACTTTTTACAAAACAATAATAATTAATTTAAAAACCTCTTTTATTAAATTATAATTTCATAATTAATAAATTGTATTGCCACTTTTGATGTCTTCAATAACCAACCAAAAAGTCTAGTACATGGCATTTTTGAAAAGGCTATTCAATTACCTTTTAAATAAGATGTTCCTAAGCTCCTCTTCCCATTTATGATTTTAGGGGTTGTTGTCACCACTCCTAAAAAGTAGTTTATAGGGGCTTACATATAAAAGGAAGTATAGTTTTTAATTGACACACTGTATATTTGACATTACTTTAAAAAGTAAATTTCTTACTTATACCTTTGTACCAACCATTTTAGATTTTAATATCTTAAATAATAAATAAAAAGTTATAAAGGTGAGCCATCTACCAGATACATCCGGTGTCTAAAAATTAGTTAATGAATTGGGTTTAAATTTAAACTAAGGCCAAAAATAATGTCTGATTTAACGTTGATTCTAAAATTCTTTTAATAAACTTTAATAAAGTAAAAAAACAAAACCAAAAAAAATCCAACCTTTTTTCAAGAGCTCTGTCGTTTTATGAAACAATACTCGTGTACTTCGTTCTAAACTGTATTATATAGTAAATTGGTGCAGATGGCCTTTTTAAGCATCTTTTGGGGATTCCACGGATTAAGGATATTCAGAACTTCACTTTCTGTTGGAAATCGGCTTATCTAGATTAAGAAAAGTCGTGTTCCTTAGGGCAAAAGCTGCCTTCATATTGGCTAGAATCCAGTTAGAAAATCCCTTACAGGAGCCTTATTGGAAGTTCCTATAGAAATATGAAATATTATTCTTTTTATATGAAAGAAAGTAATACGAGATATAAACGCAGGTATTTTGTTCATTTTGTGCTGTAGGTTTATTAAATACTGGTACAAGATAAAAATAGTTATATGTTTTAACATCAAAAATGTAATGTTAGTTAAAAAAAAATACAATTTTAGGAAAAATTACCAAACTGACATACCCCTTAATAATTTTTTTTAAATTTTTGATAAGATATATAAATAAAAACATTATTGTTGGGCTAACTCTGTAGTTGCTAAATCAGTAATCAGATTTTGAATAGATATTCAGGGTAGGACAAAAAGTTTGATTTCTTTAAAAATAGAAAACCATTAAAAGATCTTTTAAAAACTTTTTAAAAAATTTCACATTTGATATATCTCTTTAAACTAGTTTAAAAAGTGGTCATGCAGATCAAAAAGATAAGTATAAATTTTAATTAGGAACATCAAAACAATGGCAATGGACAATGCCATAATGTACAAACCTAAGCAGGGCCGTATTATCCATTAGGCTGACTAGGCTACAGCCTAGGGCGCCATGAAAAAATAGGCGCCAGATAGGGAAGTAAAAGACGCTAGACAGGGAAGTTTTTAAAAAGTTTAGGTCGGGTGGGGATTTTGGTGACTAATTTTCCTGTGAATAAGGTGCTCTCTGGAATGAAATAGGCGCAAAAAGGAGTGAATTACCCTTTTTTTTTGGTCATCAATTTTTTTTTTTAGTGGAAAATACGCGCTCCGGAGATTCTAGCCTAGGGTCCTCAAACAGTTAATACGGCCCTGAACCTAAGTTTTCACAATTATTAAAGGAAAAAAGCTTTTACTTGTAAATAAACAAAACTACACATTTTAAAGCATTCTATAAATTTTCTTTTAATTCTAAACATCTTTTCTTTATAACAGATTTTATTCTTGGCAAAAATACAGATATTTTATACTCTTGAGCAAAAATTAGATTTTTAGCCTAACCCCGTAGATGACTAATAAAATATCTGATGGTTGCCTTTTAGGTTTTGAACCATACAAGACTTTATATAAAGTTTCCAATATAACACCAACTTACATAGAAAAACTTATAGGATGCTACTTGAAAAAAGAAACATATTTTTTCAAGTAAATTCAAAAACTACAGAATTAAAAAAAAACTAATATTTTTCTTTACTTTGTATAAATAAAGCAATTAAAACGGGCTGAAATGTATTACTTGATACCCGATAGATTATTCTTTTAACTAAGCGACATCTGCAGGTAGGCTATAAAAAAATTCTTAGTCTTCTAAAATTTTTTATACAACTAACATATTACAGCCTGAAATCTATTACTATTTTTAATTTTTAATTATAGGAAATTAATTCCCTTTCATTAGGCGACAATTTTTTAAAAACTTAGTCCTGGTTAGTTTCAGAAAAAATTAGAAGACCTAAAAATAGGTTTTTCTATGGTCGACTTACTAGTGTAGTTTTATTCTAAATAAATTTAGCAAGCACGTAAAATTTTTGACATCAGCAGTGTTGACGCTTCTTTATCCTGTCCTAAATGGGGTTCTTACCTTTTTAAAGACCAAATATAAATACACTGACACAACATAATTAAAGTATGCAGATTTCGTGAAATTTAATGTGAAAATGTATCCATAATTCAAAATTATATTTTTTTACGCAACTCACTATAGGGTAGCTCAGATGGGGTCCATTTTGGGATACTTAAATGTAATATGTCAAAAATATGCCCTTAAAATATTTGTACTAAATTTTGCAACACTCTATAATTTTTTTTTTTAATAACTTTTTTATGTTGGTGGATCCTTAAAATTAATTTAACCTAAACAAACAAAATTGCGGCGCCTCTTTTGTAACAGTAATTTTCTTTATAATCCTTCCAATTTTACACAAACGACCTATCATTAAAAAGCCTTTTGAAGCTACGCATATCTTAATATAAAAAGTATGGCACATAACCATAATTTAAAAATGGCACGAGGCGAGCAAAATACACTTAATCATCGCAAATCGTTGGCAATTACCATGGGCGTTGCGGCATTTTTACGGACTATTAAGTCCACAGAGGAAGTCCAGCACCGACAGTGTGTTTTTGCAAGACCAATGAGATCGTAAATATGGAGTGACTACAGTATATTTAAATTTTATTTTTAATTACCCAACTTTTAAATAATATACTGCATGAGCAATAGGTTTTGGTATATCGGCCAGTAATAGAATAACAAAACAAGCACTATTGGTCACGCATGTTTACATGCCGGTATTTAGTTAGATTGTCTCTTTTCCTCACTTGTCTATGTATTATGTTATTTAGCTTGACCGATATGTTGACAAAAAAGTGACTCGTTCGACCAGTCCGACACTCAAAACATTTGGCATTGACAAGCCTGTCAATGCCAAATGTTAAAGCGCCGCTTGAGTAGGGTTGTACCACAAGATTTACCTGCATAAAAGGCATGTTGAGATTTATGGAGAGGAATTGCCTGAAGCGCCTCGTCCCTGATGTGCCTATCTACAAGTTTTTCTAGCGTTCTCAGCATAAAAAATGACAAGCAAATAGTTCTATATGCCTTGACCACAGTGTTGCTCTCCCTCCCGGGTTTTGGTATAAAGGTTGCTAGTGCAACTCTCCATGCCTTCAAGACGTACCCTGTTGCAATGTATATTCTGAAAATTCTGCACAGGTGCGGCAACAATACTTCTAAAGCCCGCTGCATCAGAACAGGGTAGATATTGTCTGGATCTGGCGCTTTGTATGGATCAAACGTTGTGATAGCCCATTTGATCTTTTCATAGCTGACTATTTGGTTGGAACGTCCCAATCAGCTCTTTTGGCTCTGTGCCCTAGGACCAGTTGTGCCTAATGTTTTTCCGGTTGTCTGGAATTGGAACCCGGAAAGTGTGACTGAAGGAAAACTTTTAAGGTTTCCCTTCCTGTCTTGGTGTACTCACCCGTCGGCGTTAATATTTCTCCAACAGAATTGCGGAGAATCCGGTCTATGTGTGCCGCTTGGGTGGTATTTTCAACCTCCCTGCAGAACTGCTTCCACAACTCTTTTGACTTTCCTCAGGGCTTTGTTATATTCGGTGAGTGTGCGAGAGTAATTATCCCAGTTACCCGTAGTTTTCGCCTTGTTAAATGATTTCCTGGCGTTTGCCCTTAGCCTCGCTAAGTGATTGTTCCACCAGGTTACTTCTCTATTTGATTTTTTTCTGCTTTAAAGGGCAGTTTTCTTCAAATGCAGTTGTTATAGCCTGCTGAAGTTGGTTCGCCGCAGTGTCTATATCTGTGGTGTTAGACAGACTGCTTTTAACAGACATCAAACTTTGTTTAAGTTGATCTCCGTAAGAAAGCTAGTCTGTGTTGAGCGAATTTTGGTAGGTGGTTACACAGCTTATCAAGTTTGCGATTTCGAACAGTATGCATCTGTGATCGGAAGCAGATGGCTCGCTCGATACACGCCAGTTCACGATGTTCGCGTACATACGCGAAGTTACCATCGTTATGTCGAGCACCTCTAGGCATCTGCTTGTCACAAAGGTCGTTTTTTCCCTGATTAGTGAATAAAAGCTATTTACTTACCAGATATTCCAGCAAAGCGGAACCACGGGGTTGTCGTCCGTGCTTCTTATTCTTAAGAAATAATAAAAATCTGATCGGAAACTACAGAATTAACCCAACAAACTGATATTTCTAATTATTTTGTACGATAAAAAATAAAAAAGTTAAGGGGTGGTCTAAATTTATAACTTTACACCCGGTACATCCAACATACAAATATTTTGTGGAAATTTATTTTTACTAGTCGTTAAATAAAATTACCTTCATTGAAAATGTGATATTACTATATTTTCAATGTTTGACTGGTTATAGAGATTTTAGCTCTAATCATACGATTTCATTGACCGACTACCTACCGCGTCGGGGGCCATTTTAGCATTCCAGCCTAGCGCCCACTAATTTATCTCAATCCTGATGTTATGCTCACTCTGTCACTGTCATGCAGGCTTATCTTTTGTTAGATGTTATCTTTGTCGCCTGATGTTTCAAAAGAATGACAAGACGAAGAAGTTTTGGCCTATATACCTAGTCTAACAAAGAATAAAGATTAGCTAGACATTCAAGGAGCTCTTTAAAGATATAGATTCTTAAGCGATGTATAATTTTTTGACTTTCAGTTTTCTACTATCCTTGATAACGGATGGCATTAATTGAAAACATACAGTAAGGACCTTAACTCCGTCCCCAGTTCAAAAATCTGAGCAGTTCGTAATATTTAAATAAAATTTAGAATTATGGTTTATGAGCAAGGTTTTCTGTAGTATCCTTCTATGCGTAGTGTTTTATTTATAAAAATATACTGTTTGTTCTACTTTGTATATTATCACCAATAACACCATGAAAAATATCCTTAAAACAGCTTAAAAACCTTATTTATAATCAGTCTCTCGTCTTAATGAGACCAGACGAGGCAAATGACGAGAATCTTAGTCAGTGTATACTTTCGGTTTACCTTTTTCATATACCATATCAGAAACCGAACGTCAAATTGTGATCGGTAACGGAAACGACAATTTATAAATTGAGCTTTAAATTTATTGCTTAGGACAGTTTGATACAAGGCGAAAATTCTATCAAATTAATATTAATTCCAAATATGTCTTATATTATTATTACTTTTATTGCTATAAAATCATATTTATCCTTTACAAAAACATTTACTTTCCTTTTAAAACTAAAAGTTTAAAAATTTAAATAGAAAGTTTTAGTGACATCCAACGGCTGTAAATTAGGAAATGTGTATGATACCAGAGAAAGGTAGTTAATTTTATTGTCATGAATAGTTGATATTTGTTTCGAATAAAATATGGGACTTAGCGATTATAAATGTTTAGTAGGTTATCCGTAAATGCCATTTTTTTGCTAAACCTTTACTTACTGCCAGAGCCAAATTTAAAGAATAGTCTATGGGATAGACAAACAGAAAGACATTAACAGGAAGAATAGTAGCGCCTATCACAAATCAACACTAGCTCTCACACACATTTTTTTCTTATCCAAAATTTGAGGGTAGGTCACCGGCGTAGATAATTTTATTTTCTGGGTGGGGGAAAAAGCATTTTAAGGAAGCATTCCTGAGGTACCCCCTCTTATCTACGCTAGTGGTGTAGGTAAAACCATGCTAGCGTGTATTGTGTCAATGTTTATTATAAGATTTATTATAATTTAAAGCGTTGTATTACATACTCCAAACATGTTACACGAATCAGTTAGATACTGTGATTTTAGTTAATGCAAAATTTCTTGCTTTAGTTGTTTTTCAAAACTTAGTTTATAAATATACTCTCCCCTAAATTTTGCTGCCCAATTGTTCTTGTGTATTTATGTTGTGTCCGGGGGTCTATTTATGCCTTTACAAAATCCATAATCTAATGTTTGGCTTGTTGCTGCAAGGACAGGACTATAGTTCAATACATATTTAGTAAAAATATTCCTATTACTTTTCAGTAAACTTGAGCAACGGTGTCCTCACAATTTTTATTGCATATAAGGCATTGTGGTAAACTTTTCCGACAAAAAGTGACGCGTTCGCCCAGTCCGACGCCCACACATTTGATATTGACCTGCTGGGTTAAAGCGCAGCTTTAATATATAGCAGTTCAAATATTCGTGGTAGACTCGTCAAAAGGAACCCCCTAAAAGGTTTAAAGAGGGTTCCTGTCATAAAGTTTATTCCATTACCGGCCCAGGCACTATAATTCACACTGTAAACCTTTAATATCACTGCTGTCATTTCACAAGTCCTGGTTTTTCTGGTACACCGTTTTTTAGTTTGGTTAGTTCTGATCCCTCGTCTCGAGACGAGACGAGGTAAGAGCTGAGTCTCGATGCCATCACTTCAACAATCGCTTACAGAAAAGAGAAAGTGAAACATTCCACAAACTTTCTTCCCCTTAAACGATTATTAATCAAAATGTTTTATAAAACACACAGTAAACCTTTTATATTACTGCTGTCATTTTACAAGTCCTGATTAGTTCTAATCCCTCGTCTTGAGAAGAGACGAGTCTCGACGCCTTCGCCATCACTATCAAAACAAGCGCTTATAGAAAAGAAACAATAAAATATTTTACAGACTGCCTTGCCTTTGAACGATTATAATTCAAAATTTTTCTATAAAACACACAGGAAACCCCTAATATCACTAATGTCATTTTACAAGTTCTGGTTACTTCTGATATACCGTATTTTAGTTGTGGTTAGTTCTGAACTCTCGTCTCGAGACGAGACGAGGCAAGAGACGAGTCTCGACTCCATCAATAATAAAACAAGCGCTTATAGGAAAGAAAAAATGAAACATTTCACACACTTCCTCTCCCTTAAACGATTCTTAATCAACATTTTCCTATAAAACACACAGTAAACCTCTAATAACACTGCTGTCATTTCACAAGTCCTGATTTTTACGAGCCTAGAAAACGACCTTTAATCAACGTCATATTGTTCAAAGTGGCGCCGAGAAGGCAGAGATTTACACCGTCTCTCTGGGCGACGCGGCAAGTGCAATGTAGAACGTGAGAAGGGTGGATAATTGTTATTTTGAGCCTTTAGAACGATGCTAGATACACGGTGACATTTTTTAATTAAGTAGTTACAAACATTCGGCGCCGCTGTATTAATAGCAGCATAAAAAGTCTTCTTAAAAACTTAAAAATAAGGAAAAATTTCATAATTAACGTACATCATCCAAATACTTTCTAAGGGGAAGAGAAATATTACATACGGCAGGGTTTCCCAAACTTATTAGTAGTGTAACGCCCTTGGACACTTGGCATTCTCTAACGACGCCCTGACGCCCAAGTCAACTTTTAACTATAGGAAAATGTCTTATTGTTACAGAAAATTAAAGAGCAATAAAAAGTCTTTAGGTACAAAGTTTTCCTCTCAATGTATCATTAGGATGAGGACAACAATTACTTAAAACCACAAAAGGTTTCTTTCTCTTCTCTTTAAAAAAAAGTTGAAAAGCAAAAAAACCTTATTTTTTTTACCTTATATTTGATAAAATCCAAAATATCTGGTTTGTAATTTTTCTTCACAAATACCTTCAAAAAAACAAACATAAGCTTAAAAATGTTTAAACATCAAACCCTCTGTCAATAAGCTGTTTATTCCAAATATCATGTGACTTGGTTTCGGCAACTGAAAAACAAACTAATTTAGCAAAAGTTTTATTTGTTTCTAAATTTAGCTTGTAAGGTCCATTAATTTTAATTGCTTTAGCCATAATATTACCATATGAATTTACCGACAGAGCACATAAAAAGACAATTAAGATTAGCTACTTTTCTTTTTAGGAATATTTTTAAATTAGATTGGCGACTATGGTAGTATTTTACAAAATGGCCTTGCTTACCACAATACTTACAAAGTATTGGCTTTTTTTGCAGTTCTTATTAGCTAATAGAGCTGTTTCTTCCTTATCTTCTAATTATTTAACCTTATTTTTTTTTGTAAATACTTACTTTAAACAAGGTCACTATTTAATTTGACGTTGGAATTTTCCATTTCCATTACCATAGGATTATATATTGATTACAAACCATTAGGAAGAACAACTGCTAAAAATGCATCTTCCAAAGCAGCTTAAATATCTATTTACTGCGGTGTAATGACTTGGACAACGTAGTAAAATGAACTTAATTTCATACCAAAAAGCATTCCAAGCATTGACAAATGTCTGAAAAGCCCTTTATCTTCATAAGCTGTCTTTAAGTTATCCCATACGTGCTTGGCGGTAGTAACATTTTTAATATAATTAAATATACACGAATCTTCTATCAGATACATTTTTGTTTTGGCTTTTTGTTCCTTTTTAAAATCCCCATTTCTTATATTACCTTGGTTATCGACTTTAATGCAATCCCATAAATATTTATGTATTGGGTGCATGTTTAAAACTTCCAGTTGTAACAGTTATATGAATCTTCTATTTTCTCAATGGAAGATGAAGTACCTTGGGGACTCATTTTGGTAATATATCTGCTCTGCAACTTGAAAACTTTTTTGTTTGAAGGTCTTTGGGAATTTACAATTTACTTCGCCGAATCGTAGAATTTCTTATAACAAATCAACGATTATAATTTTTGAGTTACTCTGTGTCCATAACCAATTAGAAATAAAACTTATTAAAGAAACAAAGTAATATGGAAACCATAACATTTATGAAAATTATTGACAAAAAATTAAAAGAAACAATTACAATAAATACCATAATAAGTATATAGTTAAAAACAATGATGTAACGATTCTAAATACGTAAACACATGAATTTCTAAGGATCCGTTTATATTGAAAGCGATTTGCTTAGAGGTTAGAGCCTTGCATGCAAGTCTTTAGCCTCGAGGTTTTGGGAACTGGGGCCCCTATACATGATATGGAGAGCCCCTAAGGCAACGCGAAGGACTTTGCGAGCGTTCAGTTAAGACAGGTATCGATTTTTGGTAAATTTTAAATGTATTTGATCACGTCTGTCGTTTGGCAATTTGAAAATGTATCATTATAATGATCGAAAAACAACCAAGCAAACCATCATTAAAATAATAAAAAAATTAACTCATTAGCTAAATGACAACAATATGATAGGAAAGAAAATTTTGTCATTACATTTAATACCCTAATTTTTCAAACAACCAGCATAGGTGGTCAGTCATTGGTATTTGGTCAGTTAGTTTCAATATTTTTTTGAGCACTTTCAAAATTGTCGGCCATAATTATAAAGGCGCGATAATGGTCTGTCATTTTTGTATTCCAATATTAATAATGATACAGTTTCAAATTGCCAAACGGTAGATATGTCAAATACATTTAAAATTTGCCAAAAATCGAAACCTATTTAGCTAAGCGCCCACTAAGTCCACCGCTTAGTGACTCCCCATATGTAGGTATAGAGGCTTTACTGCACAAGACCATAGATTCAGTCAAATACATACAGGTAACCTTTCACTGGCTTTTAGACTATAACATTAATATAGCATGAAGTTTTTAGGCGATTTGTTGTGAAATCTTAAGGCAAAAAACTAAGTTTTTAAATAACGCCTATTGCATAAATTATAACAGTAATAACTCTTTACCCGTCAGACTTTTGGTTCACTAATTTTCTATTATAAAAACAGATGTTAAAATCTGTAATTTCAAAGTCCAAGAATTTCGATGAATTATAGAATTTTATTGACTTGCGAACAGAATTACGGCGCAACTAACTCGAAAAATCCTTTAAGAGTCATTTAAAGGAATCATTGACCTTTTAATTTTCTTTGAAAAATCTGAGTTACTAATCATTTAGTACGACAAATGTGGCGGGAGAGTTACCACGTAATTATTTTACATGTTTACTCTAAACTGGATATAGGTTGTGTGATTACTTAGTACAAATTCATATTTAAAATATGAAAAAAGAAAACAAATTTTTTAAAATTTTACTTTTTTAACATAACTTTTGATAACTATTTTACTAACACTGCGGTTTAGTACAAATATGTGTTATCCAAAGAATCCGCAGTTTTGGTGACACAGTTGCCGTAATTTATTTTTAAAATTAAATACGCAAAAATTGAAGTTTGTTTTTTGTCATCCCAAGTAAGGCGCCGTAAGATCAGCGCTTCCCAAATGACGTCCTAGGCATTGCATCATCTTTCCAGGGTAGATGCGTGTCGATGCGACCTAGTCAAGAGTAGTATTTTCAGTAAAAATGAATACACTATCAACGCTTTTAACAGAGCTAACTAATAGAATTGTCCTGTGATACAAGTCTAAAGCTTTAAAACGACAAGGATAAACTGTTTGAATTTTGAAGCTCAGTTTCTCAAAAATATCGTGCTGTCAGCAACGCAGCGTTAAAGATTAAATTACAGAACGTTGCGAAAGAAATAAGAGTGGCATCTCTTAAATATATATATATATATATATATATATAAAAGGGAGAAGGGTAGTCTTGACCGACTAGTTAAACAACAAAATCAGATTAAATTATCTTGGGGTATCGGTCCTAGAGGGCTAGTTGAATAAAACTACTTTTGTGCTACTCCAAGCTTTCGAAAATTTTTATTTTCTTCATCAGGGCTACAATAATGGAATTCAATAAGTTTAACGAGCTTTTAAGATAACTTACAATTGTAATTAAAAAAATTAATTAAAGAAAGAAATTATTACTTACTGCTACATGTAATTAAATTGAAGATATTTCTTACAAAGAACAGTTGGCATTTTCATCATATATATATATATATATATATAAATATATATATATATATATATATATATATATATATATATATATATATATATATATATATATATATATATATATATATATATATATATATATATATATATATACATATATATATATATATATATATATATTTATTTATTTTTATGCTTATGTTGTGGCTTTGTTTAATTTTCTAATAAGAATTACACATGTTCAAATACATTTTTTCTGGTAATCTGGTACTAGGCTAACACTAACACTATGAGGTATTTTTAAACGGGGTCAGGAGTTAAGGGGCGTCGTAAGAAAATTCCCCAAGGACGTCATAGTACAAATAGGTTTAGAAACTCATGTATTAGATCATGGATGAGGGAATCTCAGGACTGGTGAATAAGAGCACAAAAATAGCGCATGAGATAAAATATCATAGAGACATGGTCTCATCTGAATTTATAAAGGAACTTCTAAACCACAACCGAAAGGTGGTAAAAATTATGGAGGGTCAATTAAGCAGTAGCATGGTAAAAGAAAACCAATTCAGGTTCTACCAGGAATTATAAAAACCTTAGAACGTTTATGGTGCTACTGTAAAGCCCTTTGGCGTATGTAAGGCTCGATAAGAACATGCTCAAACTAGGAAGATTTACACAGAAACTAGTTTTGGGTCTGTGGAGTCCGATTAAAAGATCAGCTTGGGCAGTGTGCCTTGAGTATACAACTAGCCAAATCAAAAGGTTCCTAAGCAAGTAAAGCAACAACAAAGAGGGGTTAGTGTTCTACACGGGTTGAGCAGTCTTCTTTTCACGCATTGCCTCTAGGCTGAACGAGTTTGAATAAAAGATACACAATAAACCTGTGCAATTTACAGTTGTAAAGTAGAGAATACTATAAATTTAGTTCAAAGCAATACATTTTTTTGTTGTGAGCCTTATAAAATATGTATTTGATTTCTGCAGTTTTTCCATTTTCTTCTCATTAAGTGAAATTATATTAAAAACGTAATATTTAAAACCATAAATATTTTAAAAAGGTTATACTTTATAAAAATTAAAAGGTAACTGCAACTCTCAGTTAGTCAAAGAAATTTATTATATCTTACCGCTCTTCGTCCAAAAAACACATATTAATTACACCATATAATTTACCTTTGTGACACAAACGATTTGTTAAGTTCCTTTGCCAGAAGCCTAACCAGGCTCTAATTATAAACTCTCGGTAACTCACCTCTATTTTAGAAATTGGGTTTTTATTACGTTTTTCAGTTCATTAATTTTTCTTTTTTTTTTTGGCCTACTTTGTAGTATATGCCGTATTTATACAAGTTGTGCGAATAGTGAGATAAAAGATTTATACAGGATGATTAAAAAATTAATTACAAAACCAACGGCAATAATTTTACATAGTAAAATAATAGTTTTATGTATTAACTCACATTGATTATGTGTAGCTTAACCTTCATTAATAATTGATTTTTGTCAATTTTTTAAAGTTTTAACTCTTTTTTCAAAAAGTTTTCTAAAAGTCCGATTCAAGGCCTTTAAAAAGGGTCTCTGTATTTAACGCTAAAAATTAAAACGCTTAGATTTAAGTCATTCATTAAAAAGTCTTAATTCTTAAACTTAAAATAGCAAATAATGGCTAATTAGTATATAAATATCAAATTTTGAAATATAGATTTAATGGCTAACAGTAAATAAAACTATATAAACCAAAAAAGGTTGTTAAAAACCGAATATTATTATTATGAAACTTTACGTCTTTACCAATATTTAATTATGTAGAATCACCGCCCTAAGTTCAGGGATAGATTATTAAATACCTGTATATTTTTACAATATATAAATATTACGCTTAGGCCTTCTGGTAGCTGTTTCTTTTATTACTGAATTAACTGTCTCATTTCACCACTACTAATAGGCTTTCAGCGTTTTTTCATCTTACACTTGAATATTACCTATTTTTATGATGTTATAATCCATATGTACATAGATTTTAGCATTTTTTGATTGTGTAAATATTTGTTATACAGAAAGGATAATAAAAGTCCTCCCGACCCATTATATTTTAAATGGGACAAGATATCGAGGTCGGGTAAAATTTAAGTAAAAGGGTGTCTTAAACTACTTGGCAACCTTTTTTAAAAATGCAATGCTGGATCATGTAGCACCTCGTTTTACAGGCCATTCAATTCTCTGTTTATCGCCGTTTCATTTCTAAAAATCGGGTTAGTGGTTCTAGAAATACAAGCGTTTGAAGTTTAGTTCTAATTTGCACCTAGAGTGCAGTTTTTAAAATGTCTCTTTCCTTAACTCTTAAATAGGCCAAGATATAAAGATAGGGTAAAATTTGGGTAAAAGGGTGTCACTTAAGCTACTTTTTGGCATACAAATACTTTTGGTTAGGTGGCTTAGTGCCAAGAGAGAACAAGCAACTTTTTTTTACGAAAAGGGAAGTTATGTAACACTCGTTTTAAAAGTCCCTTGATCCCCTATTCAACGCCACTTTCTTTTTAAAAATCTGCTTAGCCGCTCCAGAGTTACAGGGCAATGCTAATTAAACCTATCTGTTTACTTACTTACTTAAATTTCTTTATTTAAAATTATGATATATAATGTTTACATTACAAACACAAAATGAAACCATGTCAAACAAAAGTAAAGGAAATATACATTTTAGTAATACATGCATTAAAATTAGTCTACATATTTAGAAAACAATTAATATCATACAGCTCCAAATCCAGTAATAATTTTTAAATCTCTTTCTTTATTTAAACTGCCTAGTACTTTAATTTTGTTAGAATGTTTGTTTAAAAAATTATACACATATAATGTGGTGATTTTTCAGTAAGGGTTGGGCGATGTATAGGATTACTAACATTACTATTTCTTGTGTCATGTTGATGAGCCCCTGGACTTCAAAAAAGCTTCTATTTTTGAAAAAGAACCAAAGACACTCATGTATAGTCAACAAACCCATATTCTTAAAAACAGAACGACAACTTTATCACAATTTTTTAATTATTATTCTCACCAATTGCTTTTGTACGGTATTTAGGCCAAATTTCAAATTCTGAAACGGTTGGGCCGATTTTTAAAAACAAAGTGGCGTTAAGTTGGAAATTAAAGGGTTTTTAAAATAAAAGTATTATATGACCCCCTTTTCATTAAAAAAGTTAATATTACCCCGTTTTCACTAGGCTCTCTGACTGAAATTATTTTTATAAATGCCAAGAAGTAGTTTAGGTGGCACCCCTTACCTAATTTTACCCGATCTCGATATCTTGTAGACCGTAAACCACATGCAAAATTTTGTCAGTTTATCGGAGAGGGTTCTACATGAATCGTGTGAGCGTCAGCTGCGTCTCCGATGATGGAATTGTACAGGGTGCTCCAGAAAAAAGATCAATAATAAAGTTGTGTTTTTTAAATGAAACACCCTATATATTGGTTAATTTTTGGATTGTAGGAGTAAAAATAATGTAAGTTTTATCAGCGATTCCTATTTTAAAACTGCTAGATAATTAAGTGTACAGTTACACCTACCTTGACATTTTTTATTGGAAATTATACAGAGTGTCCAGTAACTAATATTTACTATTCTATTAATTTCCGGATACCCTGTACAATTAGTAGTAAAATATTTAAATGTAGGTGATGGTACAGTTAACATTCCAGCAAACTAACATGATATACAAAGTCAAGCGTAAGTAAAGTAAGACAATAAAATTTTATTTTTGTCAAACATTTTTAAAAATCCTTAATATCTTAAAAACTTTACATTTTTAATATAGGTAGCGCTAAGAAAATTTACATTATTATTTTTTTACAATCCAAAACTGAATTATTACTATTGTTTTTTTTTTTATCTTTGGACAAAGCACGAAGGCTAAACGCCTAAATACTAACGTACCGTGAGTGTCTTAAGCGAGGTAAGAGGGAGTTTGTTGACACGATACTTAAATACTTGAAGATTTGGGGGAAGGAAAGACCTCCGCGGGCAGCAGGTTCCACATTCTAGAAACTTTGGGGATAAAAGAACGAACAAAGTTCGGGGCCTGTCCAGTTGGACCGTATAGGGATGCATACGAGCGACACCACGAGTTTCTCTGGTGGGAACCGTAAGTGGAGGAACTATTCTGGACAATTCTTTAGAGCAGAAGCCATGGAAGTACCTATAAAAAAGCGATAAATCCCCCACAGCCCGACGATGGGCAAGAGAGGGAAGCCTTTCTGTAAGTGAGGAATCATTAATGAGACGAATAGCTCTTCTTTGGATGGAATCAAGAATTCTTAGGGTTGTGGGGGACGCCATGCCCCAGATATGAGAACAATATTCCAAGGGAGGGCCGATTTGGGACCTATATAAAGTGTATAAATTAGAAGATACTTTTTGGCTCGAAAGAGAAATCCAAGCTTTTTTGAAGCTGCCGTGGCTATAGATACAATGTGTTTATGCCAGTTAAGGTTACTATTTTTTATTGTACTTTCAAATGTGACGCCCACAAGATTGAAGATGTCTTTGCTCTGTAAAACTTGGCCGCTCATAAGTAGAGGATGAGTATTTGGTGACTTTTTTCGCGACAAGGATGTGTTTTGGTTGCATTAAAATGGACAAGATTTTTGGCGCCCCAATCCAATATTAAATTATGATCCTGTGAAAGAGATATCTGCAACGCTCGGCGTTTGTTTTCCAAATCAGGTTAAGTAATGGATTTACGAACCTGAAAACTGGAGTGAAGGGTACTATCGTCGGCGAAACTATGAATGGAATTAGTTGTGGACGAGAGAAGGTCGTAGATGTGAAAAAGAAACAATGATTATACAGGGTGTTCCATTTAAAAAACTTAAGATGAATCTGTTCTTTGAGCACCCTGTATAATTCCACCATCGGCGCCGCAGCTGACGCTCAAAAAAATGTATGTACAATCCTCTTGAAGCATTTTACGAGTTATGGACTCGGAGGAAATTGGTCACGAAAATCTGTCGCTGGCTCACAGACCGTTGTCCCGTTCAAAACATAAAAAATTTGGTTTAAAACAAAGCATGAACTCTTTGCTTCTTTGTAACATGCTTTCCAGAATAACTGAATAAGACCACCAGTCCAATAAAACCATAGACACTCAAAACTAACTTACCTCTACGTCAGTGTACTGCCTATTAATAAATGCTCCGTATCCAAAAATAACTTCTTTCTGAAAGAAAAAACAGTAATATTAATTATCTGAAATAATCCCCGCCCCTGTAAAAATTTTAATATCATCGTACAACAAGCAAAAAGAAGGAGCATTTCGATGATAAGTTTATTGGTATTGCTGTATGAAATGCTAGACAAGCCTTTGATCAAGCTAATAGTGTTTGGTGCTAACTACTGAATTATTTGATGCTGGCATCTTTTAAAATAAACTTGTCAGAATATACACAAATAATGTAGAGATGAAAAACATTTTCGTACAGATGTATGCGATATATCTCCCTAAAATGGTCTCGGTAATTGTAATGTCGCTTATAGAGAAAAGAAATTTCTCGTTTTATCTCGTCATATATTCTGACAGCCGACAGACAGTCTTTACTGGAGTTATTTTAGAATTGGTAATGAACATATAAAAGAAATATCGGATTTGCTTATTATATATTTGTTTTTTTTCTATAACAGTAATTTGATGTTTATGGGGATTCTAAATTAAATTATTTGCAGATAGTAGACGTCATCGATAGTTTCGTGGCAAAACCTATTATAGTTGGACAAAACGAAACCAGACATTTTTTATTTTTTTAATTTGTTTAAATAAATAAATTTATATAGCTTAAAAATGCTACACAACAGTCACAAAATCCTTTTTAAATAAGTACAAATAACTTAAAAAGCAAGTAATCAATTAACTAACTAAGTTACAACTAAAACAACCACTTTAAAACACAAAATACCGTACAATCTCGATTTGCGTCGGTAACTGTACCGAGTCTGGCCAGTATATCGGTAGCCTACCGGTAAAACATCTTTCCTATCTTCTTTTTAATAGAGCTGGTGGTTAACAACTAGCCCTGGCCATTGGCTATTGCCTCCACGAACGAACAGATGGGACTACAGGTGTTTTTGTGTGTGTGATTTTATGTCAAAATTTGAAGATAAAGCATAAAAGTAAAAAAATGTAATTGCCAGAGTTTAACATTACAAATTACAACTTAAATAATGGAGAAAAGGAAGCAAAATTTAAAAGAAAATTTAATAATTTTAAATATATATATATATTTTTTAATTCACCGCCTTACGTATTTTAAAAACTGTTAATGTATAATGTAAAAAAATGACTAAAATATATATTTTTTTACTTTGAAGCTTTAACTTTAAATTTTGACATCAAATTTAATTCTCTACAACATTTACTTATACAATTTTGTCCTATTTAAAAAAAGGTACTTTAACTCTTGGTCATTATTTATATTTCTAGGTATAACTTGCCCTGTATATTACCAATCGGAGTAAAATTTTGTATTTATCAGTTTTGGATCATGCGACCAGTTTTTCCAAAAAGACGTTTAAATATTCCAAAATTTTTGGTCCATTTGTCCTCTTGTATCACCTATCCTGGTACAAATCGTATATTTATTAATTGTTTTAGAAAAGCAGACCGTTTTTCCTAAGAAACATAATTTACATTTTTTAAATAATTTCTTAGATAATGAAAGTTACCGATTAATTTAATTATTTGTATGACAAAACCTAATAGATTCAGACTAATCTGCCGATTTAGTTGATAATATAGACATAAGGATGCCTTTTTTATAAACTTTTATTTTATATTGTTAACCACGATACTACTTTCGTCCATTTATAGTTTATTTACTTTAGACGTTCATACAAATTAAAAAGTACCAATATAGGCCAGTAAAGCAACAACAAAGCGAGAATGATGTGTCATCTTGTTTACACGCCGGCATTATTTGTCTAATCTTTACCTGATAGTGTTTTACACCCGTTAGACCGTCTTCTTCCTACACATTGCCCGTGTACCCTTTTATTTGGCTGAACGTGTATACTAAAATACAAACATTAATAAGTAGGTGTTGTTAAATCCATCGATATATTATTTGTTTACTTTTTTCAAAAGTGCCGCAGATTTAGTCTAGATGTATTAGATTTCGTAAAACAAATAATTTAATTTAACTGTTTTTACATAAACATGTTTTTAATTAAATTTAATTACATATATTTATTTACGTAAAAACCTAAAACAACCGAAAAACATATCTATTATGGAATAAAAAAATCAATATAGATATTCCGACTATCGGCGTGAGGTCAAGGTGCGGACCGATATGTGCTACCCTCTATATGTTACTAAGGCAGAACACTTGATTCCTCAGAACATCAAACATTTTTGGTCTTTTATAAATAATCTCAAAAAGGAATCTAACTTGCCAGCTATAATGAGGTTCAAAGATCAGGTGCTTTACAACTCACAAGATATCGCTGAAGCCTTTGCTACTCATTTCGAAGCATCCTACTCGAGCAGTATTGCTGTAGACCTAACTGCTCCATCCGATTTGCTGCCACTTTGTCGTCGTACACTTTTAAAAGCGTAAAAGTTACCGAAAAGTTGAATCAGCTCGACCCATCTAAAGGCGCAGGGCGTGATGGTGTTCCCACTGTTGTGTTAAAGAACTGTTCTTCTTTTCTGGCATTACTACTTTAAAACATTTTTCAACGGTCAGTCGATGGTGGATATTTTCCGGCGCAGTGGAAATCATCTAATCTCTTACCTATTTTCAAGAACGGCGACAGGTGTTGCATTACCGACTATCGTGATATTTCAATTCTTTCTGCAATTCCTAAAGTGTTTGAGTCGATGCTCACGGACGACATTTTTGGACCTTAAAGCACTATATCATTCCAGAACAGCATGGATTTTACGAGTTGCGCTCTACAGTGACAAACCTTGCGGTCTATCAAAACTTTTTATTCTCTGCCTTGGAAGCTAGACATCAAGTAGACGCCATTTACACTGACCTGGCTAAAGCTTTTGATAGCGTTTGTCATCAACTGCTTATTAAGAAACTTTCCAAGATTGGTATCACGGGAACTTACCTGGATATAATTAAGTCTTACCTTAGTAATCGTCGTCAACGAGTTTCAGTTTGTGGTTCGTACTCCAGAGAGATACACGTCACATCAGGTGTACCGTAAGGCTCGCACATTGGTCCTGTGCTCTTTCTTTTGTTTATCAATGATGTCGCCTCCTGTTTCCGTTCTACACGTTTTCTGTTGTACGCAGATGATCTTAAGCTCTACAACACGGTCGATTCTGAACCAAACAGCTTACAGTCCGACCTGGATAACTTTACGTCATGGTGCTCTAGGAACTTATTAAGTATCAATGTCACAAAATGCAAGGCAATCAGTTGTCACAAGTGTACAAATCCAATCCAATCTGTTTATAGGATTAATAATGAGTTGGTAGAGAACGTGGAGTTCATTAACGACTTGGGTGTAATTTTGACCGGAGCTTATCTTTTAATAATCACATTGATAGTATAATTCTGAAAGCCTTTAGAATGCTGGGCTTTATTAAACGAAACACAAAATACATCCACGATACTAAGCCATTACCTGCTTATACAACTGTTTAGTCCGCAGTGTCCTAGAGTACTGTTCTGTTATCTGGGCTCCTGGCTACAACGTCCACAAAAATAGGTTAGAAAGGGTTCAAAACAAGTTCCTCAAATATCTGTTGTAGAAACACCATTTTCAGTGCTCAGAAATACCATATGAAACAAGGCTGCTGTTGTGTGGAATGAAAAGCTTGGAGACTAGACGTCAGGACGCATTGCTTCTTTTCATGTTTAAGCTTCTCAATGGCTACGTGAACTGTGCTGAGCTCTTGGAGTTGATTTTGTTTTTGGTACCTGTTCGACGCACAAGGCAACAACAGCTCTTCTTCGAGCGTCCTCACCGAACGAACTATGGTCTTACGGCAATGATTGATAGAATGGTGCTCAACTACAATAGATTGTACTACAACGTTGATATTTTCCAGTGCTCATTGAGCCAGATTAAAAGAAGTATTTCGTAAATTAGGATTAATGCTACTTTACAACTATTTATTTTGTATATATGTATATTTTTAGTTTGTTATAGGATTTACTATTTGGAATGTTTTATTCCGTAGTGTAAAATTTGTTAATAAATAAATAAATATTAGACGATATTTTCTTGTACCCATATTTAACCGGATTAATATCTTTCCCCTGATCGCTTCGTTGTGGTTAAAGAGATTTCGTGAGTAGAAGAAAAAGCAATTGGTAAATGTTTGTCTATATCTATATCTGGGGAATGTTTTGATTGGTGCAAGCGTAGTAAATGATGTAAATTGTTTTTTTGCCAGGTCTGTGTCGGCCCTAATACTGGGTCGGACTCAGGTTTGTTTTAGACGAAAATCTCCATTGTGTGAGAAGTAGCCCTTTTTGTTAAATATTTAATTACTTGCTATTTAAATCGATTGTGCTTATTTCAATAGGTATGTGTGGCTCTTGTTTTATATTTATTTTAATCTGTGACATTTTTAACGGTGAGTACAATTATTTAATTATTGTAAAATATAAAATATTTGATGTCCGCTTCTGTTTTTTGCCGACATCAAGAGATTTGCAAAAAGTAAATTACACAGCCACACAAATTTAAAAAGTTTCAACTCTGAAAAAAGACCATAATTTTAATAATAATAAATTCTCGCTTTATCTCGTCATATATTCTGACAGCCGACAGTCTGTTACTGAAGATATTTTAGAATTGGTAATAAATATATAACGATCTGGTTTACGACTTAAAGTCCCTAAGCCAGTAATGAAATGGAATTCATGATAAGAATACTTTTAAAACCTTTTTAGGGGGTTTATTTTGATGAGACTACCACGAATATTCTTACCGTCATATATGGAAGCGGCGCTTTAACCCAGTCTGTCAATATTAAATGTTGAAATGGGCGCGTCACTTATTTTGTTGTTCAAGTTTACTAAAATGTTTTACATGCAATTTTTAAAATTTGATAATGGTAAGGGTAACAGTCATGAAACCATAAGGCTTGAATAAATATTTCGGTTATCGACTAGGCGGATTACGTGACTGTAACCCTTACGATTTTTGGCACATTGTTTAAAAATAGCATGTAAAACATTGTGGTAAACTTGAACGACAAAAAAGTAAGGGCTTGCTTAAAAATAAAAAATAAAGGTAGTTTACTCTTGAGTAAAAACATGTTTTTCAAGTTTTTGCGAACCCTACATACAAATTGGATGGTCTTCTTATTGAGTACACGCCTGGAAAGAATGGGACCGCTTCGGTCCTGGTCCCGGCTGACCCTGTTCAGCCCTATTGATTCCTATGAACTGGCCGGTCGCCTGAAACAAAATTAAAGAAAAACCCCCAAAAACCCAAAATTCTAATTAAAAACGACGTTTCGGTGGCAAGTCTGCCACCGTTGTCAAGATAAAAATTAAGTTAAAAATAAAATAAAATATTAACTAATATTTAAATTAAAAATGATTAAAATTTAGATTATTTTTGTATCTCAAACTGAAAATAGTTTGACATATGTGTCATGACACATGATTTTTAATTTAAATATTAGTTAATATTTTATTTTTATTTTTAACTTAATTTTTTAACTTGACAACGGTGGCAGACTTGCCACCGAAACGTCGTTTTTAATTAGAATTTTTGGGTTTTTTGGGGCGTTTTTCTTTATTTTGTTTCAGGCGACCGGCCAGTTCATAGGGGTCAATAGGGCTGAACAGGGTCAGCTCATATACCCCGGGACCAGGACCGAAGCGGTCCCATTCTTTCCAGGCGTGTACTCAACAAGAAGACCATCCAATAAATGAATCCGCCTAACCAATATAGAGCATATCTCCAATCCTATATACAAAAGCAACATTTTCTCTTCGTGAATCATATTTTTATTGCAGGCAAAAATTTTTGTAAAGGATAACTTTTTTCCAAAAATAAAATTTTTCGTTCATTTGTCCTCTTGTAAACCCTATCCGAGAACAGTCTGTATTACTTCTTTCTAAAAAAATGCCCATACACATTTTACCGTATTAGGCAGCACTACAAATTTTTAAGAATTTTCGTTAAGTGTCTATAAAGCAATAAAGTTAATTAGAAAATTGCATACCAGAGCAAAATCTAAGTATATTAAATGGAAACCACGATATAAATTCAGTTATGTTCGCGTGTTATATTACAGTTTCACTTAATTTACTGCCATATCTGACACGTTAATAAATTTACAATTAAAAACTGTAACCCGCATGAACTTTTCGTTTTTGAGCCGAGCCGACTGAGAATTTTTTTGTGTTTTAATCGTGATTTACGTCATTATGGACTTTTTGTTTTAAATTATAAGAATTTAAATAACAAATACATCTAAAAATTAATATCAAAGTCTAAATATCTCAAAAATTTCTGGTATTGAGTTTTATTAAAATATTTTAAAAATAAATAGGAATATATTTTTTTACTTTGACACCCTGTTATTTTCCTTCTGATAAGCTTACTATAAGTAGGAGAGCTAGTAAACCCTTTGAGTAACCTTAGACCTGTAAGGCTGGAAATTTGTATAGTGATGAGTTATAGCATGCTAAGTACGACAATCATCACATGGCAAGCATCAGCCGTGCACATCATCACCCTGTATATTTTTGAAAGTTAAAAAAATAGTAAAGTATGTAGGTATGTTTAGGTAAATCTTGAGCGTCATAAAGACCTATTGAGTTGCAGAGCTGATAAGAAGAAAAAAACTTTGTAGCCCTCTGCTTTCTTTACGTCACTCTCAAATTGTCAGATTAGTAGAATATACACTGTTTATCATGTAATTATTTTACCATATTTATCTTAATTCGACGCGCTCGAAACTTTCTGATGGATATATTTTTGTTTTTTACGATCGTCCCTGTATACGGAGCTCATGTGTGGTGGAGGTATTTAACCGGGTAAAGATGGGTCCAAATTTAATTCATTCTGAAAGCGATGCCGCCAAGTGCACAAAAATGATAAAGAAACCATTTTGTGAACAATGATCCCAAGCAATGCAGCAAAAAATATTTAACCTGACGAGTTTCTAGTACCACGCCACGTGGCACCGGTTTTATAATAGAACAGAGGCGAAATAACAGAATGTTTTGTAAGTGGGTGATACGTGTTTTAGTAATGTATTTTTTATTATTTATTTAAAAATATGTAATCAGGCTCTGTCCGAGGCTATGTGCATTCGAAAAGGTTTGTTTACTTTATTATTTTTGTGTACTTGGCGGCATCGCTTTCAGAATTAATTAAATATGGACGCAAGGTATCCTCTGGAATATTAATTTGCCGCGCTGTGGTAAATCCTACTATTAATAGGAGAGCTAGTAAACCCTTCGAGTAACGTTAGATCTGTAAGGCTGGAAATTTGTATAATGATGAGTCATAGCATGCTAAGTACGAAAATCATCACCTGGCATTCCTGGCAAGCATCAGCCGTGCACATCATTACCCTGTATATTTTGAAAGTTTAAAAAATAATAAAAACAAAAAAACTTGAAGCTGTAAGTTTGAATTTTTTTAGGATTTATATCATCCAAACTAAGGTTTGAAAAAATTGACATGCGTTTTCGATGAGTACAGCTTCCTGCCAGGCGAACTGAAAGGTGTGGCTGATTTGGATGGCCATATTTCCAAAACTAATAAAGTTAGATGTACCTAATGTGGTGTTTTCTTAAAGCTTTTTTCAAGATATTTTTAATGGTGATACTGGTGATAATATACAGGGTGAAAAAAGTTTTTTAGACATCCTGTATATTATATTATCAATTAAAAGATCTTAAAAAGAGCTTTAAGAAAATACCACATTAGGACATCTTACTTTATTAGTTTTGGAAATATGGCCATCCAAATTAGCCACACAGTTTTTTTCAGTTCGCCTGGCAGGTACTTGTCCTCATCGAAGACGCATGTCACTTTTTTCCAAACCTAACTATGAATGAACTAAATCCTAAAAAATTTAAACTTACAGTTCCAAGTTTTTTTATTAGTTTTTTAAACTTTCAAAAAGATACAGGGTGATGATGTGCACGGCAATGCCTGCCAGGTGAAGATTTTCGTATTTAACATGCTATGACTCTTCACTATACAAATTTCCAGCCTTACAAATCTAACGTTACTCAAAGTGTTCACTAGCTCCGGGACTACATAAGAAAGTTAAAATATTTATCTAAAAAACATTTTTTTAAATATTTTTGGGAAAAATAGAAGCAAATGACCTAGTTCAACAATATAGCTACAAAATAAAAATTATATCTTTACAATAAAAATATATATAAGAAATATTCCTTGTAGGACGTCTGCGTTTGTAGCGTACAATCATGCAGCTTGAAAAATTAACTAAAATTGATTTGACAACCCTGACAAGTTCTGGGATACAGAAATTAAATTAAGCTAGCTAATTAACCCTAAAACCTTACGGCATGCCATGTTAGTGTTTTAACTGACCTAAATCTAAATAAACTGATATTGTACTGCATTAAAAATAATAGCGCATAAGTAAAAATGTCGTTTAAAAAACTGAAACAATTTTAAAATAAAATATAGGAATCAGAGTAACAGGTCAGAGGACAGTATAAAAGGAGGCAACTTCTCAAACTATTAAAATCTTTGTTCTACAAGTTTTAAGCCAGCTGCTTTTCTTAATTTTTAACCGACTTTAAAAACGAGAAGGTTCTCATTTCGCCTGCATTTTTTGTATATGTTACGCGATTACTCCGGCGTTTATGGAACGATTTAAAAAATTATTTTAATTTAAAAGAGTGTATTTCCGCGGTAGTCCCATAAAAAAACCAAGTCATGATCGCAAGAGAGAAAGGTACTAGACCTATTTTTTCTCTCTGCTCATACGTTGTTCGTGCGGCAAAACTGCCTCTAGGTAGGGAATATGCTTGATAATAAAGGGGCGCATTCAGAATCGACAACCTTGGGGCAAAATTAACATTTTTACCGAACTTTTTAGTCAGTAAAAATCACAAGCACGTGTAATTTAATTGGTTGTAAACGCTACAGACCGTCAGGCAAAACTGTCATATTAGAGCGGTCATAGTTAATTCTCGTTAGCTAAATCTTTTTGTTATTCGTTTCAAACCAATTAAATTACACGTGCTTGTGCTTTTACTGTAGTTTGTGTTTTTAGTTTATGTTTACCGACTTAATAGTAATAATAATAAGCTAACAAGCGAAAATTACAGTTTAAAAAAACTGAACCTACTTCAAAACAATAATTAAACTCACTAAAAAGAGAAAACCAATGAAAAAAATAAAAAAGTCGGGCAATAGCATACCTATGTGCTAAACTACGCAATGTTAGTAACTTAATAAACAAAAACGTTTTATACTTTAATACCATAATATGGTATTGCCCAAGTTCTTTTTTTTTATTTTTTTTTTTTACCTATGGGTTTTATTTTTGTTTTGAAGTCGGTTTAATTTTTTTTTACTATTTATTAGAGGCCATGGTCACACCTACCACCTCGATTTTGTCTTATCGGCAGTTTACAAAAGTGCACCCAGCTATTTTTTAGGAAATTAAAAGTTGAAATCTATCTTGAACAAAAACCAAGGCAGAACTTTGGTATCTTTGGAGTTTTTTTATATAACCCTTACTAGATACATTTTTTTAAAGCAAAAGCATGGCGACCTAATAAATTTAAAATTTTTGAATTCATTTTATTATTAAGCAAATAAAACTAAATATTATTTTAATTACCAGATGTTTAAGCATGGACCTAAGCATTTTTCCTGATTGCCTACCTGCCAGTTCTTACAAACCTATTTCTCTCAATAATTTAGTTTTCCGTAATTTACACAAAATCTATTGTGCCGCCAAAGTGACCACAAAATTAAACACTCCGAGTTTATTCTTTTAATATTACAAATTAAATTTAAAAATTTATCACTGAGAACTCTTATACTATACAATATAACAATAATTACTAAATATTTTGTAATTATCTAGCAAATTTTTTTAAACCGGTTAAGCTAAGTAAAAAGGAATATAGGATAAACATGCAACAACAAAGAGGAACCGGTGCACAGTGCGTTAAGAAATAGGAATTTCGGGACAAAAATCGTAGTCTTATTGCACTAAAATAGTTTTGTGCTTAATAATTGAGTAGGTTACAATGCTCTACTAATACAGAAAGCAATACTGTAATCTGATAATACATTTAACATCATTGTAAACTAGTCTACTGTTCGCCCACCGAGACTGTAAATAGCCCGCCTGAAGGGACAGGGAAAGAAATTCATTACTATCGACATCCTCGAATATCATTCAACGATACTTTGGAGGATCGTCTTGACGGTCACCAATCTGTGAAAGGCTTTCTGTTCGCAGAAAGGCATTGTTGCCAAACTATTGAAAGTGTTGTAGGAATATGTTGGGGCGATATACATATTTAAACAGGTACACATTATTATATGTACTTTTTTTTAAAAATAATGTAATATGCGATAAAATAGAATTACTTTAAAAATTAAAAATAACAACAAAACAGGTACTTTAATCAAATATTAAATACTAGCCTACCCGTACCCACTTCGTTGGGCGTTAATTATATGTTTCCCTGAACTTCTATCATAATAAAATATGGCCTATAGCACTCCTTAATAGTGTAGCTTTCTGATTGTGAAAGAATGTTTATGATCGGTTCAGTATTTTCTACGATTAGCCCCTACAAACAAACAAACAAAGTAACAAACTTTACCTTTTTATAATATTAGTATAGCTTGAAATAAAATGGTGTAAAATAAAATAGTATTATTAGAATGAAAAATTGGCAACATCTTAATCGGGGTAGACTCGCTGGACGAACAGTACATTTGGTTCAATTTAATAGTCCGAAAAAAGTATAGAAAATTAACTAAAATGTGCCCCTTTGCTATTTGGTGAGTAGATATTACCCAATAGTTTAAAAAGAAATATAAAATATAAATATACAAATGACGACAAAATAAGCGTTGGACGTAATTTACAATAACTTCATTTCAAAACAACAATTTATTTTATGGACTGTCAAATTACCATTTTATTTCTAAAGCACTCAACTTCATTTGTATAACTAGAATTTAATAAATTGATATAGATGTAGTTTAATGCATTGTTTAAAATGTAATTTTATAGCAGAATTCCAACTGACATTGCAATATAAATAAAGTCCAAATTAATTAATATTGCTAAAGAATAATTGCATAAGTTAATTAAAGGTATCTGCAGTATATTTGTACGCTTGCCTTTATGATGCATGTTTTTTTGGCTATTTAAAAACCAAATTCTAACAATTTTAAAAATATTTAGGCAGTTTTTACGGTAATGCAACGGGACATTAAATCTTCCTAAGAGGGAGAAGGTATTGTTAATTCGTTCTCAAAAATAAACATTTTTATATTTTTTTTAAAGACACAGTCAAAATTCAATGGTACCTTAAAATAAAATATAAGAAAAATATTGCGGTGGCCATCACAAATATCTTGTAAAATAAAAAAAATTAAGTTCGTTCGTTAGATAATTATAATTGTTTTCCTCAACTAACCAACAAATTTCTATTTTTTACTTTAAGGAAACACGTTCAACTAAAAACGGCGTTTTTACAAAATTCGGCGTATTTCCTTTTATAAATATCATAGATATTGATAAAAAAAACTCTCCAGCGACCCTTCGTAAATTATCTAGAAAACTAGTGGAAAAAATTCATGAGGATCGATGCAGTACTTTTAAAGTTATAATGGCTACCTACTTTAAAAACGTAAGTTTGGGAAAAATAGCTTTAAAGTTCTGAGCATTAAAAAAGTGTAATGAGGCGTGGTTACTTACATCGCTGTATCTTTGTTAATTTTGCTCCGAGTTATCTCAAATTTTTACACAACATTCTAAAAGGTTGTTTATTTAAAAACTAATTAATCAAGGCAAAAAAATCACCCTCCTTCACCCCTTGCAGAATCAGAAAGGACAAACAAAAATATATTGTACATTTTGTCTCCATAAAAAAAAACTACCTAATATACGCTGAAATAAGAGAAGCAATAGAAATATTATTTTCTTTTTACCCCACTTTAAAAAAAGGGTTACCAATTCGCCTGCATTTTTTTCTTTGTGTGTATGTTACACGATTACCGTCAATTGTAGACCGATCTTAAAAATTATTTTTTACTGGAAAGAGTGCACTTCCGTGGAGGTCCCATAAAAAACAAATAAAGATCGCAGAAGAGAAAAGTGACCTATTTTTTTCTCTTTGCCATACTTTGTTTGTGCGGCAAAGCTTTCTCTAGACTAGTATATGCTCAAACATCAGGGGTGCATTCAGAATCGACAATCTTGATGTAAAATTTACCCTCTTTACCGAACTGAAAGAAAAACTACAGTAAAAAGCACAGGTATGTGTAACTTGATTGATTGACATTGGGAAGGGGAGGGGTCATGGTTAGTTTTGATTTGTTAAATTTTTTTTATTTTGTTTTATTAAAAAATTAAAAAAATACATTTAACTAATCAAAATTAATCATGACCCCCCAATGTGACAGTTTTGCATGACCATCTGTAACGTTTTAAACCAATCAAATTTCACGTTATTCTGCTTTTTAATGTAGTCTTTGAAAGAGGTACTGGTAGTATTTATTAGTTTATGTTTACTGAGTTAATAGTAATAATAATCAATTAAAAAGCAAAAAATACACTAAAACGCGAAATATAAACACTTTAAAAAAATAAACCAGCTTCAAAACAAATAAATGAAAGCTATTAAAAAGTTTAAAATAAATAAATAATAGTTTAAAAAAACTAAAAAACACGCTTTTATATGCAACCGAACTAAAAATTAGAAAATAATTTTTCATTACAAAGAGTTTGTCACTTCAGAGTAAAAAGCGTGGGGTGCATTTTACTATTTTTTCATAACTTTTCCCTCATAGATATTTGCAAATAGAATAGTTATAACATTTAATATATTAAGCACCCCACGCTTGTATTCTGAAGTGACAAACTCTTTGTAATGAAAAATTATTTTCTAATTTTTAGTTCGGTTGCATATAAAAGCGTGTTTTTAGTTTTTTTAAACTATTACTTATTTTTCATTTTTAGATCGATATATCAATTAGTTTTTAACACGCTTTTATTAACTTGGGTTGTAACTATCTATCCATCTATTCATCTATCTATCCATCTATCTATCCATCTATCTATGAATGTAACGGAATCTTTGAGCCTAATTTTAACCAACTTCCAGCTATTCGATTTCTTTGAAACTTTGCACACGTATTAAGGACCCATGACAATGCAATAATCTGCAAACAGTATCCCGTTATCCTGCTTTGGATCGCCAGGAAAAAAAAATTCCATTATTAACACGCTTTTATATTATTATTATAACCACTGCTTGATACCACCAAGTGTCATCTGTCACCTGTACGTCCCAGTGGTACCAACCACCGGCTATTTCAAGAGTTCGATCTGAATCGATTTTACTCAAATTTTATATTAGGTTATTTTCAGAAAGTTAATCTGAAAAACTTTGCTACTCTTGACAAAATGGCGAAAAAATTTTTTAGTGAATAAACTGGAGCATTTATTTTTAAAAAATTAATTGATATAACGAACTAAAAAATGAAAAATAATTAATAGTTTAAAAAAACTAAAAAACACGCTTTTATATGCAACCGAACTAAAAATTAGAAAATAATTTTTCATTAAAAAAAATATTGTAACTTCATAGTAAAAAGCGTGGGGTGCATTTTACTATTTTTTCATAACTTTTCCATCATAGATATTGGCAAATATAATAATTATAACATTTAATATATTAAGCACCCCACGCTTTTTACTCTGAAGTGACTGACAAACTCTTTGTAATGAAAAATTATTTTCTAATTTTTAGTTCGGTTGCATATAAAAGCGTGTTTTTTAGTTTTTTAAACTATTAATTATTTTTTTAAAAATAAATGCTCCAGTTTATTCACTAAAAAATCCTTCGCCATTTTGTCAAGAGACACAGAGGATCTGTAAAGGAATTTATTTATCCTGGCGGTCCTAATCAGGATAACGGGATACTGTTTTTAAATTATTGCATTGTCATCGGTCCTTGATACGTGTACAAAGTTTCAAAGAAATTGAATCGCTGGAAGTTGGTAAAAATTAGGCTCAAAGATTCCGTTACATAGATAGATAGATAGATAGTTACAACCCAAGCTAATAAAAGCGTGTTGAAAAAATAAGTCGGGTAATACCATATGCGCTAAACTACTAAATGTTAATAGCTAAATAAGCCAAAGCCTTTTAATACTCTAATACCATAAAATGGTATTACCCAACTTCATTTTTAATTTTTAACTTTTAAGTAAGTTTTACCTTTTTTTAAGTTAATTTAATTTTTTTTTAAATATATTTATTCAACTTACCTACAATAAAATTAAAATTAAATTATCTATACAACGCTAAAACTCCATTGTTAATGCAGACAATAAATTGGCTGCCAACTTTCTTATTACGATATAACTTTGTCTTAATTGACTTACCCGCACAAACCAGCCTTATTAAACGATATTAAATAAAAATGGGCATTTATTTTAGTTACATGTTTAATTATTGAATTAATTAAGCAATTTTCTGCTTTTGAACATGCCAAGAAGGTTTCTTCAATGGCGTATAAAGATTAAGATATTTTTGCTTGTAAGAAAAAAATGAACACGAAGAGAAAATGTTGTTTTGGTATACAGGGTTCTTCAAAAACATGACTTTTACTTAAAAGTAAACAGCCTTTAGTTTTCGTTTTTAGGCAAAATGTCATTTATGATTTTTTCCAAATAAAGTTTTTCTCATTTTAAACCATACAAATCTTTATTGAACTTTGCTTTTTTTAGTTCAAAAGCGCTTTGATCACATTCGTTGATAGCTGGAAAATTGTGTTGAATATGGGTGGGGGGAGAGAGTGTTTAAATAACAAATTATAAAATTATAATTTGGTATAATTTTAGAACTTTATATGGCATTTAATTATATAGTTTAACATAATTAAATTATGATAACACCAAAATCAGTTTTATTAAAGTAACATCCCTGTAAAAAAATATCATTATTGATGATATTTGCATTTGAACAGCTAATGCTGTTAAAAAAAATAATTGACATCCTGCTTAAAAATAAAAACTGAGATGCTTTACTTTTAAAGAAAGATTATGTCTTTTTAAAGTTTTTGGCCCTGTATAGAAAATCAACATTTTTTTTGTTACTACAGTGAATCTCTTTGTATGTTATTACCCGACTTCATTTTGTTTATTTAATATTTTTAACATTTGAATTTTATTTATTAGTTTTTCAAGCCGGTTTAACTATTTTTTAAAAGTGTTTATTTTTCTCTTTTAGTTTATTTTTTGCTTTCTAATTTATACTTATTACTATTAAGTCGGTAAAAATATACTAAAAAACACTACTTGGAACGTGATATTTGATTGATTTAAAACGTTCCAGATAGTTCTTGTTAATTTTTTTCTTATTTAAACGAATTAAAAAAACTATTTAGAACTAACCATGACCCCCAATGTCATCAATCAAATTACATTTCCTTGTGATTTTTACTATAGTCTCTTATTCAGTTCAATATAACGGTAAATTATATCCCAAGGTTGTCGATTCTGAATGATGATGTTTGAGGATATACCAGTCTGGGGGCACAAACAACGGACGGCAAAGAAGAAACCATAGGTCTAGTACCTGTCTCTCTTGCTATCCTCACTTGATTTTTTCATGGGACAACCGCGGAAATGCACTCTTTCAAATAAAAAAGATTTATTTTTAAATCGGTCTACAATTGACGGAGTAATCGTGTAACCTTCTCAACAAAAAAACATAAAGGCGAATGGATAACCTCCTTCTTTTGAAGTCGGTTGAAAATAGTAAAACTTCAAACAGAGTAGACGCGACCAAAATAATTTTATTTTATTTTTTATTAAAAATAAATATTAAATAGGAAAATATTACATAATATATAAAATATTTTTCTAAACCCACCAAGAGTTACAATTTAGAATTTTATTTTTAAAAATTGAAATGTCTTACGTTTTTTAATTAAAGTAATTGAACCTAACATTAGGGTCAATGCTCACTAGGCGTTCAGGTCTCGGTACGCTCACGGTCTGGTCAAATATTTTACAGTTTGTTTCTGCAGGTTCCACAATCTAGAAAATGGGAACTTTGGGGCCTGTCCAGTTGGACCGGTATAGGGATGCATTCTAACGACACCACGAGTTTTTCTGTTGGGAGCTGCAAGTGAGGGAATTACAGTGGACAATTCCTCAGAGTAGAAGCCGTTAAAGTACCTATAAAAAACGATAGACCCTCTACAGCTTGACGATGGGCAAAAAAAGGAAGTCTCCCTGTAAGCAAAGGATCGTTAATTCTATGGATAGAATCCAGAATACTCAGTGTTGTGGAGACGCCATTCCCCAGATATGAGAACAATATTCCAGTGGGGGTAGGATTTAAGATTCATATGCAAAGTGTATAAATTAGAAACGGAAAAACACTTTTTGCTCAAAAGAGAAAACCAAGTTTTTTTGAATCTGCCGCGGCTGCAGATATAATGGGTTAATGCAAGTTCTCAAATGTGACGCCCACAAGATTAAATGTGTCTTTGCTCTTCAGAACTTGGCAGCTCATAAGTAAAGGATAAGTATGTGATGACTTTTTCCGCGTTTCGGTGGCAAGTCTGCCACCGTTATCAAGATAAATTGAATAAAAATATTAAAACTAAATTAAATTTAATATTCGCTCAATCTTTAAAACACAAGACACTATTAGATCTCAATTAACAAAATCAAAACCATACAACTTAAATGAAAATACAAAAATGTAATTTATAAAATTCCTTGCGAATGCAATAGGTTTTATATAGGTGAAACTTGTAGACCATTAGGCAAACGCATAAAAAACACAGATCATACATTAAAAACACAGAAATTCATAAATCAAAAATCTGTCAACACGTATTTGATAACAATCATAGAATAAACTGGGATGCTTCAAGCATTTTAGCAAAGGAAACTTGTTGTAAAAACGCAAAATCAAAGAAAGTGCGTATATATTATTAAATAAAGATAATTGTGTAGCATCAATTTCAGTTAATTTAAATAACACTTGGTTGCCTTTGCGTGATACTGAAGTATCTTTAGGAAGACTAAAAATTAACTAATATTCACCTTTTTGTATTGTAAACAATAAATACACCTGCAACCAGTTATCTATATCACTATGACACTATAACCAAACAAACATATTTTTCAGAATATCCTAAAAAAAAAAACATTTAAAATCTAAAGCCTTAATAATAGTTAATTTTTAATTTTATTTTTATTCAATTTATCTTGACAACGTCGATTTTTAGTAATATTTATATTTGTTTTAATTTTTTTGTTTTTTGGTACTTTTAATTTAATTTTTGGCATGTACCCAAATAATTACCCTCCATTAAATGTATCCGCCGAACTACAGAACATATCTTCGACGTTTTCGGCGACACGAAACATGATTGTTTTTGGATGCATTAAATTGGACGAGATTTTTGGCGCCCATGCATTTTTAAATGAATGATCTTGAATAACAGGCCTTCTTTTAGAAAGTATAAATGGAAGATGGTATAAAAGTTATATGCAATAACTTGTTAGATAGTTACTTTTCCAAAGCAATAAGTAATTTTTCATAGTTTTTCTTTTCAATCTATATTTTGACAACTGACATATTCATTTATGAGCTTTAGGCACTTTTGCGCTGGCGGAGCTGCAGAGGTACCGCTTCACTAACCCTTTTGGTTATAGGTTATGTGATTTAGGAACTATTTTGATTACAAATGATTAATTATTCTGGCTGCGGAGGACCATGTTAATTATTTATTGGCTTCTTGTATTTTAATTAAACTGTATATTTTGTTTTTAATAGCTTAGTTAACTGATTTTTTCAACTTTAATTTCACTTTAAAGGAATTTTAAGTTATGTAATGACTTTGAATTTTGTCAGATGCCAGATGGTAATACAGATTTCTGTTTTATGACCGCCTGTTTTAAAAAACAAGTGAAGGTTATTCGTTCGTTAAAGAAAACAAGTGAAAGTTATACGCTCCCGGAACGTATACGTTCAGCGAGTTAGTTCAATTTAGCAGAATTGAGCCCCAAGACCTAAGCGCCTAGTGTTAATTGACCTTTAGATATAGATTTTAATTGTTATAGACTGCCTAACTTTCTTGAAGACCGGATATACATATTACATATATTATTTTACTTTTTTCTTATAGCTAATTCACTCTAAAGTAGCAATAAAATATTCCTTTATTTACTTAAATGTTTAGAAATTTAAACATTTAACATGTACTTATCACATTTACAAAACAACTAAAAAAGCAAATTAAAAGATGTGCTCATTATTTGCTAGAACTAGACCCCAAAGTAAAATACAAACACGAAATCACTGTTTAAACGAAATAATTATCCTTTTAGAATACCGACTTGGGCGGCGAACATAAAAGGTGGTTCTAAATTATAGGGCTGCCGAGAGTCAATATTTTTTGTGTGTTTTAAAAGTAGCAACACTTAATGACTAGAATTAGGTCCTATTAGTAAAACGAAACAAGGTGTTATTATCTGTTGGTTTTGTATTAATACGGAAGCCATGTGTTTAAATAATGAATAATTGGTGACTTAAAAGGTTTGAGTTAAGCTTGTTAAGTATTGTGTATAGTTGTTGGAATTAAATAAGAGAAATCATAAAAACAGAAACACAATACCGACACTCGCTTTTATAGAAAAAGCCTACCTCGCCGCTTTGTCCTACTATCAGCGCAAAAAAAACTGCAAAAATAGCTCGGCGGCATTGTGTATTGAGTGCAATGGCGTAAAACTATTTAATATTAATGATTCAATAACGCAACAGGGCTAAAGAATAAGAACTTTTTCATCGCCCACTTTCTACACAATAATAATAATTAATGACATAATATGCAATATCTTAAAAACGGCTCAGAAAAAGAAAAAATACAAAAATTATTATATTTTTAAGATCTTTGACCATACAAAAATACAGTGTGTGCCATTCAAAATTTAAAAAAATAAATAAATTAATCAAAAATGAGTCACTCTGGAAAAATTAAAAGCATATCTATAATATGCACAAAAAGTTGCAGTTATATTATTTTTTTTTACAATATTCAAAAATCTCTATAAATAAGAAGTTATAAAGGTTTAAGGAAAACGCAAGAAATTAAAAACACACCATGGCATGGTGAGTAAACCATGCAAGATAGCAAATTGCAGTTTACACCACTAAGTTTGGCTTGAAATTTAATTTTCAAAAAATTTTAAAACACTTCGTATGATTGAGCATGGTACCAAAATATAAAGGGTAATAATTGAGTTTTAAGTTATTAAATAAACATCATTTTTTCGGAGGAATTTTATGACAAAAAGTTTAGGTAAACATGGGTACTCAATCCTTTTTCTCAAGACACAGGTATTAAGAGACACACTGTATAACGAAAAATACCTCTGACACATAAAAATTAAGTTATTATCTGAGTTAAAACATCTCGTTTTTATTCATTTTTTTACGCATGTGACGCCACTGCTAGATTTACTGATTTGTGATGGCGGCATAGCATGTTCAAAGCGGTTTGAATCAGCCATCAATCAATCACCTGACAATAATGGATAAGTAATTTAAAAATACAGCGTAGTCCAGTTGATACTCCGCTGTGCGGATCGTTTTGATACAAACGTTTTTTTTTATAATCGTAACTTATTTTAAATTATTAATAGCATTTTGGTATACTTTTAGATAATATTATTTCTAGTTCAAGGATAGTACGACACAATCTAACAAGAAAATTATCCCAAGTGTCCCTTGCCGATTTTAATGAAACTGTTTTATGTTTTAGTACATCAAAAAACAAGAGAAAAGTATTATTTTTTATCGGCCATTAAACAATTTTTAATTTACTGAAATTCACCCTTTAAAGTTGTTTTTTTTCAAATATAGGAACATATTCATCATTGTAAGACACTAATAAGTGACCATTATAAAAAAAATGTCATTCCTGAATAAATTTAAAATAGGGTAAGTTTATTAAACACCTAAGGTTTGGATCTCTCTAATCGCTACTCGTGGTATAAGCTTTCGGGAAGTCAACAAAGTTTGGGGTATTCAAGCGTGCGCATTTAAAAGACATGGGCAGTACCGAACTTCTACCAATAATTCATTTGAAAATCACTAATTATAAATTACGAGTACGTGTGTATTTGGCAACATTAAGAGAAAAAAGGTCTTTAATCAGGTGTCAAAACCAAACCAAACGTTTACGTAATTTTCTTGGTGGTTTTTAACACGCTTTTATTAACTTGGGTTGTCACTATCTATCTATGTAACGGAATCTTTGAGCCTAATTTTTACCAAATTCCAGCGATTCAATTTTTTGAAACTTTGCACACGTATCAAGGACCGATGACAATGCAATAATTTAAAAACAGTATCCCGTTAAGCTCCAGCATTTTCCAGGAAAACCGGAAAAGTGAAAAATTGTACGTTCTGGCGGAGGCGCCAGATTAGACAATTGAATAATCGAACTTGACAACATTTGCCGACGGGTTAGGGACCGGGATAAGGTTGCAACACCTTAGGTAAACAAGCGTGCGTCCACCCATAGGACGCAACCCCTCGGCAAACGACAGGAAGACCGTGGGGTTAACAAGAACCCCCGTTAAACGGGTACAAACCCCGTTACATGCAGACCAACCTGAAACTTGTTCGGAGTAGTTGCGTTATGAAACCCCATGCAACAGTGAAGCTTTAAATGAAATGATTAGATTACGAAATAGTTCGTGAAACATTTCAATATCACATGACCGCAGAAAACTAATTGATATATCGACTAAAAAATGAAAAATCAAGAATTGTGTGCAAAAAAAGAAGGAGGAATACTGTGAACTGGTTAGTTCTGGTTAGTTTTCAATTTCTTTGAAACTTAGCACACGCATCAAGGACCGATGACAATGAGATTTTAGGACCGCCATCGCCAGGATAAATAAATTCCTTAATAATCGTTTTTAATTATGGCGAATGCGCAAGGGCAATTGATGCATAACTTGCTGCGTTTTTTTAAATTGACTTTTTCAATTTTATAATAAAAGGTGTAAAATACATAGAAATACGGAGTTCTAAAAAGTGAAAGTTATGTGGCCACTTTAGCTTTAAATCAAGAATGCATGGCGAAGAAATTTTTTAGTGAATAAACTGGAGCATTTATTTTAAAAAACTAATTGATATATCGAACTAAAAATGAAAAATAAATAATAGTTTAAAAAAACTAAAAAAACACGCTTTTATATGCAACCGAACTAAAAATTAGAAAATAATTTTTCATTACAAAGAGTTTGTCAGTCACTTCAGAGTAAAAAGCGTGGGGTGCATTTTACTATTTTTTCATAACTTTTCCCTCATAGATATTTGCAAATAGAATAATTATAACATTTAATATATTAAGCACCCCACGCTTTTTACTCTGAAGTGACTGACAAACTCTTTGTAATGAAAAATTATTTTCTAATTTTTAGTTCGGTTGCATATAAAAGCGTGTTTTTTAGTTTTTTAAACTATTATTTATGTATATCTATGAAACAAATTGTATACCTTCAGATTTAATTTATACTTATGAAATAATACCGAATTTCTCCGGAAGTGGGGGATTTTTTTGCTCGAGGAGGGGAAGAGGAATGTCCCCCGAGCCACCCCTTGGATTCTACGCTAATATTAACAGATCTGGTACTTCCGATATACCGGATGTTAATGTCCACTTTCTGATTTTAAATGGGATACCTTGTATATAATTATTTTTAGATCCGTTTTTGACTAACTTTCATTATCAAACGATGATGACAATGTTATGTTATCAATAATACTACTTTCTTGGACTTCCATTGTCTTTATTTTTAACTGATACACGACGTTTCGAATGGTAATAATCTCCAACCTTTTTCAAGTGACATATAAACAAAAAAGGTATAATACGTTTGCCAATATGTATTTTTTAAAATAACACATACATAGTTTAAGGCGTAAAATTTAAAAAAATACACAATTTTAAAGAAAGAGAAAATTGAATCAAAATTACTTTTTTTATTCCATATTAAATAGTATCCTAAATAATTCAAATATTTATAAGAAACTGTCCATTTTAAGTGTTATATTACCTAATAATTTATTATATTAAACTGTATTTTTATCTATTCAATATATACCCTATTTGCCTAACTCTGTACATTATCGTCTATGACTAAGGGTATATCGATATTCTGAATCCGATTCAACCCATCGGATAAAAGATAAACCGACAAAAAATTGCGATATACACGTTTCAGATTGCGTAAGGAATTGGATTGAACGCCATAAGTCAATAAAGTTTTTCAAGCGAATTGAATTGAGTTCATTTCGATCGAAGGTTATGTTTGTACGATGTTCACAGTTTTGGAAAAGGTTTGAAAAATGACAGTTAAGTAAAACAGCTGATTGGTGTAGAAACGAAATAATGGAAAATAAAATAAGCTTAAATATTTGCAAAAATATTGAAATAGTGTTTCTTTAGTGGTTTGAGTTATTATTTTGTGTAAATTTCTGAAATTAAATAAAAAATTGCACAAAAATAAGGTTAGAAGTTTATTTTTATTTGTTTGCTTTCATATTTTCTTTGTCAAAATTAAAATAATTTAGAACCGGATTATCTGCATCCGATAAATTCTAGGACGAAGGGCACGGTATTAAGTTCAATGCGACCGTCCAATCGGATTCAATTTTTACAATGTACCCTTAGTCTATTATTCTTCAGTTTAGGTTTATTATATTAAATAGGCACATTTGCGTAAATTCAATTTCTTTACCGTTTCAAATAATAAAGTAAAAACAGTGATTATACGGGGTATAATGGTAAAATTATACGGCTAAATCAGGAAGAGAAATTAAGAAAATTGCTTTATTCATTTAACGTAATGGAAAGAAACGAAAAACGGTCAAGAGGTTAAGAATAATTCAGTTATTTTTGTGTAGATCATTTCATTTTACAAGTTGGAATTTACACAAAATTTTCAGAGGTTGTGGGATTAAGACAGTTTATTCTTTTTTAAGTTTGTGGTATTTCTAATATCCTGGTATTCCAATATACAGGAAGGTTTTTAAAAGTCCACTTCCCTTAAATTAAACGACTTTCTGGGCGTAAAAATGTGTTACGGTCACCTGGCTTTTTTCTAAAACATTTTCCTTAATCCATTTGGTACCAACATTTTTACAGCAAAAAAGGGTTTTACCTTCCTAAACACCTTTCTTATACAGAAACGGGCATTAATACTTCTTTTTTTTTCTACTCTATGGTGCCCCCTACAACCTGATGTAATAAGCAATTGCTTATTTTGCTTATAGGCCTAATCCGAAACTGCCTATGTGAAATACTTGAGCTAAAATTTTTGTTTTTTTTCCTTTTTGCTACTTAGCTAGAATGAAAATGACGTTTTTTTACTTTAATTTTGTTATTTTTTTTTAAGAGGAACAAAACATAAACTGATAAATATCTATTTTTTAACCAACTTCAAAAAGGAGGAGGTACTCAATTTGCCTATATGTTTTTGTGTGGTCAATTTGCCTACATGTTTTTGTGTGGTCAATTTGCCTACATGTTTTTGTGTGGTGAATTTGCCTACATGTTTTTGTGTGGTCAATTTACCTATATGTTTTTGTGTGGTCAATTTGCCTACATGTTTTTGTGTGGTCAATTTGCCTATATGTTTTTGTGTGGTCAATTTGCCTACATGTTTTTGTGTGGTCAATTTGCCTACATGTTTTTGTGTGGTCAATTTGCCTACATGTTTTTGTGTGGTCAATTTGCCTATATGTTTTTGTGTGTATGTTACGCGATAACTCCGTCGTTTGTGGACTGATTTTACACATTCCGTTTTTATTTGAAAGAGTGCACTTCCGCGGTGCTCCCATAAATAAACCAAGTCAGGAGGATCGCGGAAGAAAAAGGTAGTAGATCTATATTTTTCTCTCTACCGTACGTTGTTCGTGCGGCAAAGCTGTCTCTAGTGTAGTATATGCTCAGATAATAAAAAAAAAGAAGAAATCATGGGCGCATTCAAAATTGAAAATTTTAAGATAAAATTTACCCTTTTCACCGAACTAAAGAACATACACTAAAAACACTACTTGTAGTGTTTTTAGTGTATGTTTACCGATTTAATAGTAATAATAAAAACCAAAAAGCAAAAATAAACAATTAAAAAAAAATTAACCGTCTCCAGAAAAATTAATAAAACTCACAAAAAGTTAAAAATAATAATAATACTAAAAAAAGAAGTCGGGTAATAACATGGGTGTTAAACCAAGTTAAACTACTCAACGTTATTACAAAACTAAATAAACAAAGGGTTTTTATACTTTAACAGCATATGTTATTAGCCGACTTATTTTTCTTCTTTTTTTTTAGTATTTCTTGCGAGTGATAACTTTTTTAAAAGTTGGTTTAATTCTTTTTAGGTTTGTTTTGTTGTTTTTACCATATTTAAAATAAGGTATTATTAAAATTGGTTTAGAAGAGTACAATAAAATTAAGGTTTATATAAAGATATTAATATGGTAACAAAGTAAATTAATTACTTTAAAACGTTTTGTGACACCTCAGTTATTTATCCCGTTATACTTAGAAATTTCTTTTTAGCCTAATCGATCTAGTTGTATTAATAGAATTTTATATATAAAATTGTAAAGTTCTCGCCAGTAGAGAAGATGCCACGGCGTCATCACTTCTGTCTCAGTTTCAATTATTCTCCTTTTGTTGCTCGCACACGATGTAAACGACGCGTTTAGACAGCGATAGTTGATTGCCGTCTTTATTTGTATGACGCTTGTGGCATCTTTGTAACTGGGTTTTAGTCAGAAATTCAAACAAGGGAAGGAGTATTATAATTAACATTTTAAAATTATCATTAACAAAAATTATTCTA